>ML248489.1:17640-115095 GCA_005239495.1 Nicotiana undulata | reverse complement strand
TTGCGGTCAAGTATGCCCGTGAGTCAATTGTGATGAAATTTTCTATGTTCCTAATATTCCACGCATTATGAGTAAATTATGAATTAAAAGTGATACTTGATGTTGTTTCATGACGCGGAGAGTTATTGAGTTATTTGCTCCAGTTGAGGCTTACATTGATGAAATTGTATTTCCGATGCGAGGTTGTTTATAGCTGAGACCCTTGTCGGGCATTTGTGATGTTGTTAATGATGATTTCTCCTTGTCGGGACAATAGAATTGTATTGAATAATTCCATGCACTTGAGACTTCGTGTTGTTGAATTTCATATTATTGTTGCCTTGTGTTTTATTATTCGTCGCACGAGGGGACATGCCGTGTTGACTGAGTGTTATTATATATGCACGAGGGGACATTCCGTGCCGAGTGATTGTGAGGTTATGCACGAGGGGACATTCCGTGCCGAGTGATTGTGAGGTTATGCACGAGGGGACATTCCGTGCCGAGTGATTGTGAGGTTATGCACGAGGGGACATTCCGTGCCGAGTGATTGTGAGGTTATGCACGAGGGGACATTCCGTGCCGAGTGATTGTGAGGTTATGCACGAGGGGACATTCCGTGCCGAGTGATTGTGAGGTTATGCACGAGGGGACATTCCGTGCCGAGTGATTGTGAGGTTATGCACGAGGGGACATTCCGTGCCGAGTGATTGTGAGGTTATGCACGAGGGGACATTCCGTGCCGAGTGATTGTGAGGTTATGCACGAGGGGACATTCCGTGCCGAGTGATTGTGAGGTTATGCACGAGGGGACATTCCGTGCCGAGTGATTGTGAGGTTATGCACGAGGGGACATTCCGTGCCGAGTGATTGTGAGGTTATGCACGAGGGGACATTCCGTGCCGAGTGATTGTGAGGTTATGCACGAGGGGACATTCCGTGCCGAGTGATTGTGAGGTTATGCACGAGGGGACATTCCGTGCCGAGTGATTGTGAGGTTATGCACGAGGGGACATGCCGTGCCTTTCCTGTTCATTATATGTTTGAGAAGCTATATTTCTGCCGTGTCTCTACGTTTCATTTACTACCTTGTACTGCTGTGCTAGCATATTGTTACCCCATTCTCCCCAGCATGTTCCCCCCGTATCTGTCTTACTTGCTTATTTTTGTTGCCATTTTTCCTGCTATTATATAAAATTGCACAGGTACATATGTAGTGTTGGTCCTAGCCTCGTCACTACTTCGCCGAGGTTAGGCTCGACACTTACTCAGTACATGGGGTCGGTTGTACTGATGCTACACCTGCACTTCTTTATGTTGTGCAGACTACGCAGCCGGACCCGGAGATCACTGACGATCGGAGCATCTCATTCAGTCACACAGGAGACTCGAGGTAGACCCGCAGACGTTCGTGGGCCTTGACGTCACCTTCTACTTTCCATTTTCAGCTCTGTCTTACTTTGTATTTCAAAGACAGTCTTATGTATTTATTTCAGACCTTTTGTTTGTAGTAATCTCATAGATAGTCCGTGAGTATGTGACACCAGTTCTGGGAGTTGTTTATGGGTTCCATTTCGAAAGTGCTATGTTGTATTTTAGTTATCTTGTTCGTATTTGTTGTTAATGAGTTTTATTCAGTTCAAACGTTGGCTTGTCTAGCGGGTTCAACGTTAGACGCAGTCATGGCCCGAAGGTGGGAATTCGGGTCGTGACAAGGTGTACCCGAAATGAAAGGCTATCCTGATCATCTTACCTGCTACGTGTGCATTTACTTGTTTCAGCTTATATGTTGACTGGCTAAAGAAATAAAAACAATAGAAAAACCAAGAGTGAGGTAAAATAGAAAATTCACATTGTTTTGAAAATCCCTGTATTTCAAAATGCCTCGAAACTCTCCCAAAATTTTTGAAAAAAGGTTTTAAAAAAAAAAGTATTTTGTTATGAAACAATAAAAGAACAAGAACAATATTGTAGAGAAAGAGGGAGAGGGAATTCTTATTGAATTTTGGGATGTTTTACAATGGGGTAAGACCCCTCTATTTATAGAAAATGACTTAGCCACAAAGTAGAACTCTCTAAAAGATAGACATTCACTCTAAATAGAATTCTATTTATAACATTCCCCCTTGAATGTCTATTCAATAGATAATGTGCCTCGTTAAAACCTTAACTAAAATAAAATCCAATGGGGAAAAAAAATTCTAGAAAAGGAAAAAGAGTACACATGTTTAGAAATGCGCCTTTTGGTTGCCTCGTTAAAAACCTTGCAAGGAAAACCCAGTGGGACAAAACCTTGTAAGGGAAAAAGAGTGCAACGCGCATTAACTCCCCCTGATGAGAGCATCAATTCACATCCTTGAGCCTTCACATCCCAATCTTGTGTATTAGCTTCTTGAAGGTTGATGTTGGTAGAGATTTTGTGAAAAAATCAGCCATATTATCACTTGAACGAATCTGTTGCACATTGATATCACCATTCTTTTGAAGATCATGTGTGAAGAATAACTTTGGTGAAATATGCTTTGTCCTATCTCCTTTTATGAATCCTCCCTTCAATTGGGCTATGCATGCTGCATTGTCTTCATACAAAATCGTGGGTAGTTTGTCACACTTCAAACCACATTTGTTTCGAATAAGATGTATTATAGACCTCAGCCACACACATTCTCGACTTGCTTCATGAATAACAATTATTTCAGCATGATTAGATGAAGTAGCCATGATCGATTGCTTATTCGATCACCAATATATGGCAGTACCTCCACATGTAAACACATAGCCTGTTTGAGATCGATCCTTGTGTGGGTCAGATAAATACCCAGCATCGACATAGCCAACAAGATCGGGACTGCGATTATTGCCATAAAATAAGCCCATATCGATAGTTCCTTTTAGATACCGCAATATGTGTTTGATTCCATTCCAATGTCTCCTTATAGGAGCAGAGTTATATCTTGCTAAGACATTAACTGAAAAAGTTATGTCAGGCCTTGTAGTGTTAGCAAGATACATTAGTGCACCAATTGCACTAAGATATGGTACTTTAGGACCAAGTAGTTCTTCATTCTCTTCTTGAGGTCGGAATGGATCCTTTTCACATCAAGTGATCGAACAACCATCAGAGTACTTAATGGATGTGCTCCATCCATGTAAAACCGTTTCAGTACCTTTTCTATGTAGGTAGATTTATGAAAAAAAATTCCGTTTGCCAAATGTTCAATTTGCAAACCAAGACATAATTTTGTCTTTCCGAGATCTTTCATCTCGAATTCTTTCTTTAAATAATCAATTTCCTTTTGGAGTTCTATAGGAGTCCCAATAAGGTTTATGTCATCAACATATACGACAAGTACAACAAATTCCGATGTTGTTTTCTTTATAAAAACACATGGACAAATGACATCATTTATATAACCCTCCTTTAATAAGTACTCACTAAGACGATTATACCACATACGTCCTGATTGCTTTAGACCATACAAAGATCTTTGCAATTTGATTGAAAACATTTCTTGGGATTTTGAATTTTGTGCGTTAGGCATTTTAAACCCCTCGGGAATTTTCATGTATATCTCATTATCAAGTGAGCCATAAAGGTAGGCGGTAACCACATCCATTAAATGAATGTCAAGCTTTTCATGGAAAACAAAACTAATGAGATAATGGAATGTTATAGCATCCATAACGGGTGAATATGTCTCTTCATAATCGACACCAGGCCTTTGTGAAAATCCTTGTGCAACAAGGCGTGCCTTATATCTTTGTACCTCATTTTTCTCATTCCTCTTGCGTAAAAAGACCCATTTATATCCAACAGGCTTAACACCATTAGGTGTTTGGACTACAGGCCCAAAAACTTCACGTTTCACAAGTGAATTCAACTCTGATTGGATTGCTTCTTGCCAGTTTGGCCAATCACGTTTTTTTCGACATTCTCCAACAGATTGAGGTTCAAGATCTTCACTATCTTATATAATGCTAGATGCAACATTATATGCAAATACATAATCCACCACTATATCCAATCGATTCAAATTTGTCTCAATATCAATTGGATTTATTGATAGTTCCCTATTTTCTTGAGTCTCGGGCTCAGTGGTTTCCTCATGAATCTCAGAATTTATTAAATCGTGGATTTCTTCATGAGACTCTTTCGTAGTGTCATTTTGATCATTTATTTTCCTTTTTCTAGGATTTTGATCCTTAGAACCCAATGGTCTGCCACGTTTTAGGTGTGCTTGTGACTCATTAGCTATGACACTGGAAGATTTTCCAATAGGGACTGTTGATACCCAATTTCCCCCCAAACTATTTTAAAGTTTGCATATATACCTTCAAAATCACTTTTTACAATAACTGATAATTTTCCATAATTTTCCATATTTTTATCAATTTATTTCTAATTTGTCCAGTAATTTTATATCCAATAATTAATCATAAATTGCATTACAAATAGTTTCAAAATATTCCCAGCTCAATATATCATTTTAATACTATTAGGATTTAATTATTTCATAAATTAGCCAATTTGGCATTATTTTAGCTATAATTACAATAATTTTACAATTATAGCCTAATTATGCAATTTATACCATTTAAATCAATAATTTGTCATTTCATATTTTAATATTAACTAATTACCTTAATTTCATTTATTTAGCATTAATTTCACTTTTTATAATTATTAGCTATTTTTTATTAATTATTTATCTATTTTAAGGGGTATTTAACTAATAACCATATTTTAATTTTAATTGTAGCCTAAATTAAACCCAATACCCAATTAAATTAGCCCAAACAACCCCAGGCCCAATACCCAATCCACCCGACCCAACTCTTCCTAAATCCTGGCCGTTGATCAATTTTGATCAACGACCCAGATCGTTGTTACCATAATTAATGCTAATGACCTGCCCCCCGTCCCTCATTTCACTCATGATCTCATTGTAATAGTTGTAATATATCATTTTAATTGAATAGTTATATTCAAGCAACAAGAAAAAATTCCCATTTTGTGTAAAAGTAAAATAAAATATATCTCTACTCTCTCTATCTATCTCTCCAGCCTCCTCTAGAGACTTCCAGTCTCTCCGCCTCCGATGAGGCCCCTTCGTCTTCTCCGGCTGCCTCTCCACCGAAGGCCATGGATTCCTCACCATCCTCAGACCTCCTATGGTTCCTTTACACCGGTGTTGCTGTCTCTAAGGTCTCCAAGATACTAGGGTTCACTCTCTCACACCTCTGGCCTGTTTCAGGCCTTCATGGCTCGATCTCCAGTAAGATTTTTTCTACTTTCCGGCTTGATCCGGTGGTTTCTATACCGATTCTCCCTCTCTCTGGGTTCTCTCTTTGAAACCCTAACTTCTCAACTCTCGATTTTTCTAGATCTGTAATAGATATGTATATATTGTGAGTGATTTTAATGTTTTCCCTAAAGATTTTCCGTTTTCCCTAAACGGTTCTTAATTTTTTCAAACTAGGGTTCGTAAACCCTTTTCAAAACAGTTTTCCTCTCTAATTTTTAACATTATCTTGTGAATTTCACGATGTTTATACAACTTAAGCTTTTTCCCTGTTGGTCTGATTTATTTCGCTACAAAACCCTAAGTTTGCAGCTTTAATCCTAGATTCTAAGTGTATCTTTGATAACCGTTTGTTAAATTTGTATATGTGCCTGATTTTCATGAGCAACTTAAGTTTCTTGTGATTTTACCCTGTTTTCCTATTAGGGTTTCTGACTCTTCATCTCTTTTGCGTGTATCATGTCTACTCTGCTAATTCATATCATTGTCTGCTTGAAACCCCTAATTTTGGCTTTAGTCTTGTGTTCTGAGTTCATCTTTACTATTTTTCTGTGTGCTTGATTCTCATATGCTTCGATTAATTAAAGTATTTTAGGATTTTCACCCTAATGATACCCTATTAGAGTCTCTGATTTGTTTCTTTTGTTTATACTCCGTTTATGTGTTTTCCCGGGGAGTTTATATTGTTTACCTTTAAAATTAGTATTAATCCGATTCCTGAATCCTTGAATTATTGTGTTGATATTCCTACACTGATTTCCTGCTATTTTCCTTATGCTCACAAACCTTAAAAGTATTTCTTACGTTATTATGTGGTTGGCCGCATTATTTACTGATTTTTCTATTGTTTCCTTAATTAGACCTTTATGTATTTACCCCTATTTACTTATTATGTACCTATATCTTGTTTTGAATTCTTTACTTATTTGTTACTTGCTCTCTACCGTTTGAAATGGCTCCCTTAATTAAGGGAGGACTTGGACTGATTTTACTATTAATTGATCTGAGTTCTTCAATTACTGAACAAATTGATTCTTGCCTTATTTACCTAGCCTTCAAACTGCTATATATATGCTCTCTTATACTCTCATTAGGACATACTTCTACACACGAACATCCCACTGTTCGACTCTCTCTTACTCACACACACATTCTATTTCTCTTCTCTTGATTGTCTGCTGTTACTAGTCGGCTGAAAGCCAAGACTAGTAATTCTATTTTTTTAACTTTTCATCCTGTACCTGCTATCCTTCCAACTAGTATGTCTCCAATTTTTGTTTAAGCTTCAAAACAACATGCTTCTTTAGGTATTTCGATTAATCCTATTTCTAATCTGCTTCTACTTATGGTTATGTTGTCCTACTTGCAACTAGTTTGTATGCTCTGTTATTCTTAGTACCTTTCCCTTTAGCCTCAGCATATGTACTACCTCTTGCATGTTTCAATATAATTCTGCTTATGTCTTCCGTGATCCCTAGTATACTACAATTGCACCATGTGTTACCTAGTCTCCATGTAATCTTGAACACATGCTATACTCCAAACTTTTCCTGAACCTATGTGTAACTATGTGTATTGCATGCTGTCCTCTCCCAGTACTCCCTCAATCTGATTCTGTTTAGTCCTTGGCATGAACTCTTAGTAACTAACTGCGTTTGTGACTATTTAGGCTCAATACCAGTCTGTGATACTCTAGTACTTCTCTAATGATAACCGGTATCCTAATCTGTTTCTATATGTCCCCAGTCCCTGCTCCCTTGTCAGTATTGTCTCTATGCACTGTGTGCTGTTTGGTGATGGTTGATTGTTCTGAAACCATTTCCCTAAACTACTCACTTACTATTTTTCAAACTATTTCAAATAAACTATTCTTTAGAAAGGATCTTTTAACTCAACTCTTTTTTCAAATCCTCTCTTGCACTTCACTTTATTCTTAGACCATAAGTTCTGCCCCCTCAGCGTGAGCACTGCTTTGGGACCCCTGAGCTCCCTCTGAACTCTGACACACTGAGGCTGGCACTTCCACACTACACATGTTCAATTCTTGGTTACTAAGTCTGGGTGTGAGCATTTCCCGGGAGCCCTTGAGGTCCTTAGGGAACTTTGACACACCCGGATTATGAAAGGCTGTGAAATACCATATGGCATGAGGTTTGGAGTACTTGGGCCTACTATGAAAGGCTCCCTATAGTTAACTTCTTATTTTCCTATTTTAATTATGTAATTCATATTCAAAGGCTTGTAATAATTTGTAAATACTATTCTGGGGCTGGATAGTGAAGTTGGGTGGGGTATGCATGCTATAGTATAAGTCTGGGCAGATATCATGTTTCTCTAGGTTTATTTTTCCTATGTGCGCACTAGTCACCATGTCTAAGGATCACGCAAGCCATACAGTTTGTCACTTATGTTGATACATCTGCTTTTCTTTCAGCATATCATCCTCACTTAGAAAATCCTGTTCATAGGATCAATAGTAACACTAAAAATTGCTATCATGTGATTCTGAGAATGTAATTTAAATCTTGCCTTAAACGAATGTGTTAACAAATCTGCAATCATGCTTTACTATATACATAGAGATCATGTTATAGGTAAACAACTATTAAAACCTGTCACTTATGCTGCTCCTGGGGCTGTGCAATAATGTAATAATACTGTAGTACACCTAGAAATCCTGCTTAGGGTAACAATCCGCTACTAAAATCGGTCATTCTCATACTTGCTACATCTTCTGAAAGTATGTTCAAAATACTGTGATTTTATGCACTTAGAAGATCCTGTCTGGGAATTCTGCATACAATCATTCAGCATCTCTGTCTACACATATTAGATATCATGTTCATAGGATCATACTTAGTTTAAACACACAGTCCCATGTTCTAAATAAACTGTCAATCAGTCCTTTGCGCACATTTAGAATCACATGCTATTAGGATTAATAATCTGGAATCCTTAACAAACCTGTACAACTGTTGCATGTCATTTTACACCTAGGAAAGCCTTAGGTAATCAATTACAAGAAAATAAAAACCAGATCTGTCTTTGTGATCATGTTTAACTACCATCATGCTAAAACCAGTAGGCAAATTGATTAGGACTCTTTTCTGCGTAATAAGACAGGTCTACATAACTGTTTATATTCTAAACCCACTTAGACACCATATCTTAGGTTCTGAATTAAAACACTGTCCTTACTTGTGTTTGAGTCGTGCTGTTATGTGCATTAATTGCAGAGGTAAATTTGAGCCTCTTACATGCTCCTATGTATTCCCATTTACTGCAGTCCTATATGTTCTTTATTTATCGCCTTAGAATTTTACCTTTTAAACCTAAGGGTTTGCCTAGTACTTCCCTTTTAGGATAGTAGTCATAACCTTCTCCGGGACTAATATGAAGGGGTGGGTAACAACACGCAATAGAGTTCGTGACCAACACGCGCTTTAGTTACCTTCACGGGGTGGGAAAGGGTAGAATATGGACATGATGACCGATGCTCTAATACCACGTGTAGCCCCTCTTTGAGGAGTGTCGTACCGGGTATTGCATTGATGTGATCCATATTATCACAAACCTAGGATATCCTTTACTTGAAATGTTTAGATTAAAACTCTTTTTAACTGTTTTCAAACACCTTGTATGCTTAAGGACTTAAACCCCCTCTTATTTGAGCCTTTATTTGTTTGTTTGCTAAACCGTGCAAATTCACAAAAGCTATTTGGCCGGGAACCACACTTGTGGATCCTGAGGGGTGCCTAACACCTTCACCTTAGGATAATCTCAAGCCCTTACCCTATCTCTGGTTAACAACGTAGTTGTAAATGAACCCCCTTAGGTGCCCTAACGCACCTTTAAAATCATTAGGTGGCGACTCTAAAAAATGCAAACCCCTTCCAAAAAGGAAAAGAGTTGTCTCAACCCAAAATGTCCCGAACCCGATCTCCGCGAGGAAAAAGGGGGCACGACAGGGACATCAATATGGATTGGAACATTCTCTGCAGGGATATGTGATTTTGTTATCCTTTTCAAATCCGTAAATGCGTCTGGCATTTGATTTGCTATTCTTTGCAATGGATAATCTTTTGCACCTCTTTTTCACAAATAGAGGTACGTGGATCAAGACGAGACAATGATGGATCTTTTCACAAAATTTCCCGTTTGGTTTCACCAATTTCTCCCCCTAATTTTGGGAAAAGTGTCTCATCGAATCGAGAGTCTGCAAATCGGGCAGTAGATAAATCCCCCGTTAATGTTTCGAGGTAACGATTAATGGAGGGCGATTCAAACCCAACATATATTCCTAACCTTCTTTGGGGACCCATTTTGGTGCGATATGGCGGTGCTACAGGCACATATATTGCGCATCCAAAAATTCTTAAATGGGATATATTAGGTTCATGACCCAAAACTAATTGCAACGGGGAATATTTATGATAATTTGTCGGTCTGAGACGAACTAGCATTGCTGCATGTAAAATGGCATGACCCCAAACAGAAGTGGGCAACCTCGTTTTCATGAGTAACGATCTTTCTATAAATTGCATACGTTTAATTAAATACTCTACAAGGCCATTTTGAGTGTGAACATGAGCTACAGGATGTTCCACTTGTATCCCAATTGATAAGCAATAATCATTAAATGCTTGGTATGAAAATTCAGCAGCATTATCAAGTCTAATAGACTTAATTAGATTACCGGGGAATTGCCCCAGTAATCGAATTATTTGTGCCATTAATTTTGCAAACGCGAGGTTGCGAGATGACAATAGGCACACATGAGACCATATAGAGGATGCATCTATTAAGACCATAAATTATCTAAACGACCCACTAGGGGGTGAATAGGTCCACAAATGTCCCCTTGTATACGTTCCAAAAACGCAGGGGACTCAATCCCAACCTTTGTTGGCGATGGTCTTATAATTGACTTTCCTTGATAACAAGAAGTGTAAGAAAATTCATTATTTAAAAGAATCTTTAAATTCTTTAATGGATTCCCATTTGATTTTTCTATAATTCGTCTCATCATAATTGATCCAGGATGTCCCAATCGATCATGCCAAAGTACAAAAGTATTGAAATGAGGAATTCTCTATGATAAGTATTGTTCCCTTAGGCAGAGTTATAGTAGCTCTTCCAGAGCCTTCAATTAAATTACTACTACCAGAAATTGTAGTAACATTTGCCTTACACATCCTTAAATGAGAGAAATATTTCTTCTCTTTGAATATTGTATGTGTCGTACATGAATCAATTAAACAAATATTTTTACAATTGAACTTTAATCCAAGTTTGATTTGTGGAATATCCATATTTGCTTCCCATTATTTTACATACAAAAGAAATATACGAATGAACATTAGTATTTTCAGAGAAAAGGCGAAGGAATAAAGTTAAACATACGAGGAATACACGTACAACACAGTATGTAATGAATATTATAGACATTTTCTAAATACCTAGTATGGTATTATGGGAAATTTTGTTTGATGAACCAGACTAATACTATTACATGGAATTGGTCAAAATTTCTAGTAACTGATTAAATCAGTGGAATAAGTACGCCTCTTGTCTCTACAAGGAACATTATTGGAGACAACTACCTACTGTTTCACAATGATGATTCTTTTTCTTTTTTGGTACGAAAGATATGTATTATATATTAAACCATGAGTCCAGGGAATATATTAGATAAACTACTACTATCTATACTATCTATTACATCATAACCACATGAGGTATCGCCCCTAGGAACATCAGACCGGCTAACCTCTAGACTAGCGGAGACAACCGTTGTGCTGCTTGAAATCCCAAAACAGTTTATAGTTGTCTTAGTAGGTACATAATCATTAATTAAACATAATTTGTTGGCTTTTGAGGAAAATTGTTGCGCCGTAGCCGGAGAAACCATGCGCACCGATGATAATCCCCTTTGATATGCTAACAGTTGCGTAGATACTGCAGGTGGTGGAGCAACAAAAAGATGTAACCTGCCATCCACTGGCATACTTCTCCCTAACTTTGCAAGACGTTCTGCTACCCCATTCTGTTCTTTATACGCATGATTGACTACTGGATCATGTAGTAGCCGGAGGAGGTACCTGCAGTAAAAAATGAGATTATAATATTTTAAGTTGTTACTGTCTAAAAGTGTGAGTACCTCCCTTGCATCTATTTCAACTTCCAATGGTAGCAGTTGTAGTTGTGTGGCAATGGCAGGCCTTTGATAAGGGCTTGCAATTCCGTTGTTATACAGTCTACATGAGTAACATGGCCAGTGAATTCGATTATCCAATTGCCCATATGATTCCGAATTACCCCTCCAACTCCATCTGTGTTTGTTGTTACCGAAGTTTCCCCATCCGTGTTGAGTTTGTAATAATGTAACCTTGGAGTGATCCATCATAGATGTATTGGCACTCTTTGAGCAGTCATATGTTTGGATCCTACCAATTATTCATATTCTATAGCATGATGTAGAACAACACCCGGATTGGGCTTCTGGTTTTTGTGCTCATGTACATTCAAATTGTGTGTTGTCCATAGGTGCTAGAGGCTTATAGCCATAAACGTTGTTATGTTTATTTTGTGAGGAAGATTAATACCTTTAGACGTAATAAGGTTATATAACCACTGGATTGGGGCACTATTTAATGGCACTTGATATGGAAAATTACCTAGGCATACAACATCCCAGTACTGTTTTGCCAAAGAGCAATGCAGAAAGATATGGCTGATGGTTTCTAGGCTAGTGGAGCATTCGATGCAGTTAGGATCTACATGAATTCCTATATAGTGAAGGTAGTTGAGAGTAGGTAGTCTATTATGTATAACTAACCATAGAAAACTTCTAATTTTTGGTTGGACCGGCACAGTCCATACCCAAGCAAATTCATTCGTTTTGTTTTCGGAGGAAGTCCCATCATTATTCATTGCTGCGTACATTGATTGGACAGTAAATTTGCCATTATTGGTTAAGCCCCATAAAAGATGATCTTGGTGTTGCCCATAAACTGAGATGTATATTTTAATAATAATTAATTGTAACTCAGGTGAAAATTCAAAGCAGAAATTATCCCAGTCTCACACTTTGTTCCTGAGGAAAGTAGATACAGTTTGGTTAATAACGAATTTAGATATTGGACCTGAGAGCGTAGAGCGCAAAGTTACTCCTGTATGTAACCAAGGGTCATTCCAAAGATTAATATGGTTTCCTGTACCTATTCTCCAGTATAAGCCTCGTTGGCAGTTATTCCATCCCTTAATAATATTGTGCCATATTAAGGTAGAATTATAGCCTTGTTTTAGTCTGAGGTACTTATTAATAAGCGTTAGTGCCCAGAGTGTGGTTGGATTCTGGAAAGTTCTCTATGCCAAGTTAGCCAGTAATGCCTCATTTTTAGTTCTCAGGCTTTGGATACCCAAACCCCCTTTAGTTGTTGGTTTAGTAATATGTGTCCAATTAATAAGATGCAATTTCTTTTTTACATCAGTGGTTACCCAGAGAAAATTTCTTTGGTAACGATTTAATTTATTAATGATTTTTGTCGGGATGCGGATATATTGCATGATGTGATTTGGGAGTGAGTTAAGAGTTGACTTTATGAGAGTGGTTCTACCCGCAAGTGTTAAACACTTTGTTTTCCATCTGGCTAGCCTGGTTTTGAAATTATCAATCAGGAATTGGAAGTCTGTATTTTGCGGTCTACTATTAAAAATTGGGAATCCCAGGTATTTTTCAAAAGACTGCCCCTCTTTCATTGCGAATGATTGTAAGACAAAGTTTTTATTTGAAAGGGAGCAGTTTCGTGAGAAAAATATTTTGGATTTATCAAAGTTTATTTTTTGGCCTGAAATATGATTAAAGTGATTAAGGATATCAATAATCGCATGACAGCTTTGTGTATTTATTTTAGAAAGCAGTATGATGTCATCGGCAAAGAAAAAGTGGGATAGATCCGGACTTTGTTTAGCAATTCGAATTGGGTGCCATTGAAGGTAATCCACTGATTGATTAATCATGCGGGGAAGAATTTACATACACATGATGAAGATATATGGAGATAAAGGATCTCCTTGTCTAATTCCACGTGAAGGATTGAAGTATGAAGTGCGTGTTCCGTTAATGAGTATTGAGGTGGTTGTTGTAGTAATGCAAGACATTATAAGTGTCATAAGAGCTGGTAGAATGTTGAAATATAATAAGGTTTTCCTTATAAAAGACCATTCCAAACGATCGAAGGCTTTTTCGAGGTCCAACTTAAGAAGAATATAATGCGTGTTGCCTTTCATTTTACAAAAATGAGTAATAATTTCCTGGACAATTATAGCATTGTCAGAGGATCTCTTGCCCGGTTGGAAACTAGTTTGTGTAGGTCCTATAATCTTGGACAGAAGCGGCTTAAGCCTGTTAACAATTATTTTAGTAATTAACTTATAACTAGTGTTGCAGAGGCTGATAGGCCTATATTGTTGGATAGTGTGTGCATGCTTTACCTTAGGGATAAGGCATATATAAGTGCGGTTAATGTCTAATGGGATGACTTTATCGAGAAAAGTTTTCTTGCAAAACTGGATGACCGTAGGGCTTACTTCCGTCCAATATTTTTGGTAAAAGAAAGGATGTAGGCCATCCGGACCAGGTGCTTTGTAAGGCTTGAATCCTTTGAGGGCTTGAATAATTTCGTCATTCGTTGGAAGGGCTTGTAAGGATTGAGAATCAGTATGCTCCAAAATATTTGATGGAGCAATTTGAGTATTAGGGGTAGAAATTAACTGCTCTGTGGTAAATAAATGTTGGTAGTATTCAAATATTTGCCTATGTATATCATCACTGTTGTAGGTCCAGTTTCCTACTGTGTCCTGTAGAGTAGTAATTCTATTTTTCCTTCTTCTCTGGAGAGTAGCCATATGGAAGAATTTAGTATTTGCATCACCATCATTTAACCAAGAAATTCGAGATTTAAGTTTCCAAAAATCTTCTTCCAAACGTAAATTATTACTATATTCAAGAGTTAAATGATGTTCTAGATTTTGGAGGAAGGAACTAGTGGGATAGTGAATAGAAGATTGGATGCCCACTAGACGAGAAAGTAGTTTTCATTTATGGGTAAATATATTTCCAAAAGTATTTTTGTTCCATAATAAAGAAGCTTCTTGGAATATTTTGTCGTGTTGATTAGGTCAGCACTGTTAGTCCAAACCTCATGGACCAGTTGTTGGAAGTGGGGGTGTGTTGTCCAAATGGTTTCAAATCAAAATATTTTTTTATAGCAGGGTCGTCTTGATTCTAATGTTAATAACAGAGGACAGTGATCTGAATAAGTGCGGGGTAAATGTTGGACCGTTGCCTCAGGGTTAATATTTAGCCAATCATAGTTTGCTAAAATACGGTCCAGTCGTTCTAAAATCGTGTGACCATTATGTCGTTTATTGGTCCACGTATAACGACTACCCCTAAAACCCAAATCAATTGAGTTACAATAATTGATAAAGTTATTAAAATTGTCAACACGAATATTACTTATTGGTAGACCCCCAAACTTTTCTCTAGCAGATAATACTTCATTAAAGTCCCCACCAATTAACCATTGACCAATTACATAATTGTCACTAAAATATCGCAGATTATCCCAAAGAGTGTTCCTACTACCATAAGAGTTTTTTGCATATATAGTAGATAATAACCATTTGGGAGTAGATGGACATACCTGCACAAGGCAATGTATCTCTTGTTCCGACATTCGCATTTCTTCCACAGTTATGAGTGTGTCATTCCATAGTACTAATAATCCGCCAATGAGTCCATTTGCAGACACTTGTGACATGTGTGTGAACTTAAAGTCATCACGAAGTCATGTATGATCCTGCATGTGTGTCTCTAGGAGTATAGTCAAGACAGGTCTATGGTTGTCCAGAAGTGAGCGAAAATGTCACCTAAACTCAGCATTATGGGAGCCCCTGCAATTCCAAATTATAAAATTCATGCAATTTGGAGAAAAGGTACCCGTGTCAGATGGAACTGGAATATGAGGACTGGCTGTCCAGTCCGTATCCGCTACTGCTCGGCTCCTTTGAAGTGTTGGGATGACGACCATGGCATACTTCCCTTCCTCTTGATTTGTCATCAGTCGGAAATTTAGACTGCAAGTGATTAACTCTGGGGGGAATTTTAGAATAAACTTTTTTTCGAACTGCTCCTTGAGGGTGTAAATCTGTATACCTTTTAGCCACAGGTACTCCGTGCGGGTCTCCTTCATCTCTGCTAGAATTGCTATCAGCTCCTAGTTTTCTTGCATGTCGAGTGCGTTTGGAGATGGTGGTGGTGATGGGGAGGGACTGATTAGGGGAGTCATTAGGTCGTGCGGAGTAAGTTGTGTGGAGTATGGTGACATGGGGTTGAAGGAGTCGATCGATTGAAACCAGGGGACATAAATTTGACCCCAATGATGCGGTGGATAAAACGGCAATAGGTGCAAGTGAGGATTGACATAAGGTGTTGGTTGGTGCATGGGGTACGCCCACTGTGGTTGTTGGGAGGTTGACGATTGATGGTCCAACATTAACGGGGTCTGAGTCGTGTACCACTGTGTTTGAGTAGATGCCTCCATCCCAATTCTCATTCCCTCCATTACAATTTCTGCTAGATGTGTCGGATTTTGGACTAGAAGGATTACTTCCTGGTTTTTTAGTTCCAATGTGAAGATCAGTGCATAACCTTGGAGGCCCATCTCCAACCAAGATTGGAGGGGCTGGTCCGCCATGAGAGGCTGTGAGGTGTAAATCAGTGGTGCTGATGGATTTAGAGTTTGTGGTCCTTGCATTATCAGATGTGGTAGATGGAAAAATTGATTGTTTTGGTGGATTTTTTCTGTGAAGTAATTGTTGAAGTGTGTGTTCGTGAAGTTTGGTCTCTGCATTTTGTGAATTTGGGGAGATATTTTGTTGTGATTTTGTGGAGGAAACTGATAATGTAAGAGGTTCTGGTGAAGAAAGATTTTTTGTAGAAATATTGCTGCTAACTTCAGACGGTCCAGTGGTTATATTGCTAGGTGGTGGAGGGGTGTTGTGTATATGGTGGTGTTCACATGGTGTATGATCATTAGAAATTATAGAAGTTGGGGAAGTAGTAGCTTCATAGGCTACTATAGCATGCATGGTGTTAGGGGTAAGTACATGCTGAAGAGGTAATTTAGAGGTGCTTTGTATATTAACAACTGAAGAATTCACCTTTGGTTGGTCACTTTTAGCGGTAAGGTTACTAGGATTTGGAGCACTCTGTCGTGTCTCTTGGTGGGTATGAGACGTGGGCATGCTATTTCTTGACAGATGGTTATGTGAGGGGGGCATGGCTGTAGGACCAAATGTCTTTGGGTTACTGACTAGGGAGTTATCTTGGAGGAGTAGTCCATTGGGCTTATTGAGCCGGGCCTCAGCAGCATAAGCAGAGGAGGTGAAAGTTTCTAAAGTTGAGGCAGTCACGTTGGGCTGGACTATATTTACAGGGTCCAAATTTGGCGTGCTGGGAGCGGGTGTTGGGTTAGGACTAGATAATTCATTGTTGATAATATCCATGTCCTCAGAAAGTTGTATGAATTTGTTTGGGTTTTGGGTGACTGGTGAGAATAGGCTATTGGCACACCTATTTTGTTGGGCCTTGATTGGCCTAGTTGGTATGGAAACCTTTCCTGCCGGTGCCGGTGTAGAGGTAGATGCCGCCTCCCTTTGGTAGGTTTTGGGCGTGTGTGAGCGTTTTTGCAGGCGGTTTATGTTTCTCCTTGGAAACGTGACTGTTTGCCACGCTGTGGACTGGTGTGTAATAACAGAATCCGTTATTAAGCTATGTTTGGTAGTAGGGGTTGAAGGAGCTGGACCAGGAAGATTATTGGGGATTATGGGGAAATTAGTAGATGGGTGACTTAAAGTGCAGTTTAAGGGTGTATGGCCAAACCTGCCACAAATAGTACAGAGTAGATTCAAACCTTTGTATTGGATATTTTGTTTGTGATTGCCAATATGAAGATGGGTTTTGAGGGGTGTTTCTAATGCAACTTCGATGCAAATTCTTGCGTATCTTCCCCTAGTAGTAGTTGTTGTGCAGGGATCCACTTTGAGGAGTTTGCCCAATTTTTCTCCCACGCGTTGCAGTATTTCCATGTCGTAAAACTCAGTAGGGAATTCAGGAAGACGCACCCAGATAGCAGAGTATGTTAATTGAGTGCTCGAGGCAATAAATTTAGATTCCCATTGTCTTACCGAAAGGAAATGGCTTAGAACAAACCAAGGACCCCCATGGAGTGCTTTGTGTAGATTTTCTTCCTTTTGGAATTTGATAAGGAAGAATTCTGACCCAGGTCAATTAGTGACAATTGCTCTGTAGGTTGCCATAAAGATATAATCTTCTGTTTTAAAAGTTGGTGACCAATCTTCTTTCCAAAAACTTTAACAATCAGAGAGTGTGCCCAAGGTTTATATAATCATGATTTGTCCTCAGTGGATAACGGGATAAACAAATCTTCTTCAGCCATAATGGTAATAGGTTCATCAGTAAGATCTACCGATGGGTGTTGGTGAAGTTGGTAATCTGGGATGGATAATGTAGAGTTGTTGGTGATAAGTGTTTGCAGAAAGGATTTTTGTTGTCCAGAGGGTGGGAGAGGGTCATCTATTTGCATTTTGCCTATATCAGGTGGTTCTTGGGAAGATTGTAAGGAGGATTTAGTAGGGTGAGAATCCATCAGTGTTGTTTAAAGGTGCTCTCTCTCTAAAAGTTAGAGAGAAGGCAGAGAGTTTTTGTCGTGCCCTCCATCAACTTTTTTTCACAATGATGATTCAATATGTCATAAGAGTCAAACTTAATTTGATCAAGAAAAATTAAGTAGCTAAACTAGCTATTGCAACTACCTAGAGTGCGAACTCTATAAAAAAATATTACTAAGTACCAAAGATGGCAACATCTCTGATAATCATTTATATTGTACCATTGATAAAAAAAATCTGTAAGTTAATTTTGATTCTTTAAATTAGTTTGAATACTCTGTTTATTGAAATATTGTCTAAAATGAATACTAGAACTATATTTTATCAAAACAAACTAATAATATTTCATAACTAAATAAAATTAATGACTGCTACTCATGTAAAGAGCTATGATCACATGATGTTTATTCATTAACTATTACGAATAGGCAAAAATAAATAAATAAATTAAACTACTCAATTATTTTTAACCACGGATCCATCACCGATTAAATGGTCTATTTTTCCATTAGGGTGCTCAAAGAAGTCTGCCACATCCAAGTGAGTGATGTCAAATTCATTGTCATAGACAAGATTAGCTTCAGGGCATTTATTCTTTAGAGATGCTTGATAAAGCTCAACCAAATGTCTTGGTACACGAAATTTTTTTGCCCAATGGCCTTTTCCACCGCAACGATAACATTCAGTTTATGAACCATTTGCCTTTGGCTTCTCATATTTCCCTTTCCACTTTTGGTAGTTATTTTTCTTTGGGGGGTGATTAACACCAGAAAAATTTCTTCCTTGTCCACGGCCACGACCACGATCATTAATAGGGCCACGACCTTTCCTACGTTTGGCATAATGGGAATACACCTCATTCACTTCAGGCAATGGTGTAGACCCAGTGGGTCGATTTTCATGATTTCTCATGAGCAAGTCATTATTTCGCTCAGCCACAACGAGAAGATAAATCAACTCAAAGTACTTCTTGAAACCTTTCTCTCGGTATTGCTGTTGCAAGACCATATTGGAAGCATGAAACGTTGTAAACGTTTTTTCAAGCATATCATAATTAGTGATAGTATCTCCATAGAGTTTCAATTTTGAAGTAATTCTGAACATCGCAGAATTATATTCAGAAATAGACTTAAAGTTTGGAGCCTCAGATGAGCCCAATCATATCGTGCTTGTGGAAGAGTGACCAACGTTAAGTTGTCATATCTTTCCTTTAAGCCATTCCACAACAAGTGAATCTTTGACTGTGAGATATTCTATTTTCAACCCTTCATCAAGGTGATGGCGCAAGAAAATCAGGCCTTAGCACAATCTTGGGTAGATGCTTCATTTTTATCTTTAATGGCGTCTCCAAGACCCATTGCATCTAAATGGATTTCAGCATCCAACACCCATGTCATATAGTTCTTGCCCGAAATTTCAAGGGAACGAACTTTCTTTTCATAATGTCATTCACAATTAAAAAAAGGAGAGGACAAAAGTTATACCTTAATCTTCTCAAATAGCTTCCTGAGACAGTAGAGTCTCGTGCTGATAACGTGTTATGAAACAATAAAAGAACAAGAACAATATTGCAGAGAAAGAGGGAGAGATAATTCTTATTGAATTTTGGGATGTTTTACAATGGGGTAAGACCCCTCTATTTATAGGAAAAAATGACTTAGCCACAAAGTAGAACTCTCTAAAAGATATACATTCACTCTATACTCTATATAGCATTCTATTTATAACATATTTCAATTTTTTTAATCAATATCATGTTTTTCCAGTTATGTCAAAACTAACAGAACTACGCGGGTCTGATTTTCACCGGATGTGAGATACGTGGGCAAACCTCATCGGTTCTGGCTCCCAACTTTTAAAAATATCCGAAATTATTTTCCTTTAATCCCTTCTTTGGAAGTCTTTCTTTAGAAAATTTCAAATAAAATAATTTTAACCAAAAATATTTTTTTAGAAGTCTTTCATTTGAAAAAAAGAAGACAAATCAAATCAAAATTCCAAAAAATATTTTCTAGCTTTTTATTTTTTACAATTTAAAAAAAAAATATTTTTTCCTTTACTTCCTTCTACGGAAAGTCTTTCTTTGAGACCCCAATTCTCAAAAATAAAAAAAGGAATTTCCTTTAATTACTTCTTTAGAAAATCCCGAATACAAAAATATTTAAAACCAATAATATTTTCTATCATTTTAGAAGTCTTTCATTCGAAAAGAAATTAAAATCCAAAAAAATATTTTCTACCTTTTTCAAAAGTCTTTTCCAAAAATTCAAAAAAAATAAAATTAAAAATTTAAAAAAAAGGGATTTTCTTTCATAAATTCAAAATAAAGATCCAAAATCAAAAAATATTTCCTTTCTTCTTTAGAAGTTTTTCTTTCGATATCCTAAGAAAAAATCGAAAAAATAATATTTTTTCTTTCTTCTTTAGAAGTCTTTCTTTTCAGAAATTCTCAAAAAAAAGAAGAAAAAAAAAACAAATCTAATCCAAAAATATTTTTTTTCTTCTCTTTAAGTCTTTGTTTCGAAAAAAACAAAAAAAAATCAAAATCCAAAAAAAAAGGAGTTAGGTTATTTATTTTTTTCCTAATCTTTCCGAACTACGCAAGATCTGATTCATGTTCCCACATGATACGTAGGTAACCCATATCATGTTCGATCAAATGACTTTGAAAAAAGAAAAAGAAAAAGAAAAAGAAAAAGAAAAAATAATTTATAAAAAAAGAAAAAGAAAAAAGAATGATAATAATAAGGGCCGACTGAGTCCATTCTAACGTGTCTTTTGTTTTGAATTATGAAGAAAGTTTGAGGTGGTCGGTTTGTGGTAAGCGGACAACACAAATTCCAAGGGTAAAATGACAACTGACATCGAAGCTGTTACGAGTGGTCATGAGCCTCTAGGTCAGAGGGTTCAACAAGTGTAACGACCCGATCAGTCGTTACATAGAACCTGCATCAAAATTTACTGTTATTGCCCTGTTATAGCTTGGTTATACTGTTATTGATGTGTTAGAGTTGGTAGGCTTGAAATCGAATGGTTGTAGTGAGAGTTAAGTCATTTAGTCTTTAAAAATAGCCTTAAAATGGGAAAAGTCAATTGAGAGTTGACTTATTGGTAAACGACCTCGGAATGCTGATTTTATGGCTCGGTTAGCTTCCTTAGGTGATTTGGGACTTAGGAGTGTGTTCGGAATATTTTTGTGATGTCCGGTGTAGAATTAGGCTTGAATTGGCGAAAGTTAGTTTTTGGCGATTTCCGGTCGGCAGTGAAAAATAGGCTATCGTGGTAGGAATGGAATTCCGGAAGTCGGAATAGGTTTGTAATGTCATTTTGTATATGTGTGCAAAATTTGAGGTCAATCGGATGCGTTTTGGATAGTTTCGGCATCGTTGGTGGAATTTAGAAATTTCAAAGTTCATAGTCTTGAATTCGATGTGATTTAGTGTTTTTACGTTGTTTTTGGTGATTCGAAGGCTCGACTAAGTTTGTGTGATGTTATGGGATGTGTTGGTATGTTTTGGTTGAGGTCTCGAGGGTCTCGGGTGAGTTTCGTGTGGTTTCGAGCCATTTCTAGGACATTCCTAGTTGCTGGTTTTTGGCTTCAGGGGTGTACAATGCGATAGTATTGATTTGGATGCGTTAGCACAAAGAAAATTTGGAAAAATCTAGTTGTGTTGTGCGATCGGATAAGGCTTCCCGCGATCGCACAGAGTAAAATTTCTGCTGCACTGTCCCGACTTTGGAAGCTTATAACTCACAATCTATAAGGAATTTGAAGATGATCCAAAATAGAAAGTTGTAGCTCTTGATGTCTAGTTTTCAGAACGTTAAGCCAATTGTAATTTGGAGTTTTTTTACAAAAGGTTATGACTATTATACTAGAGGCTATCCAGAAGAGTTGGAGAAGGCTGTTGGAAAACTTGTTCTATGCGATCGCATAGAGGAGGCCGCAATCGCATAGGGTTAAATAAGGTCTGGTAAATTTTGTTCACCGCGAACGCACAGGTGGAGCCACGATCGCACAGTGTGTATACCTGGGCAATATAAAATTAAACCCTCCGCGACCATTAGACCTTTTAACACCATTTTTGAACGGGAAAAGAGCTTGGAGGCGATTTTGGAGAGGGAAAACCAGTGTTCTTCATAGAGGTAAGTATTGTAGATCTTAAAACTCGTTTATAGGTGATTAAGGAACATAATACCAGTGTTTAATTCATGAAAAACAGTAGAAAAAGAGGGGGTTAGGGCTTGATATTATGAGACCTTTAGGGATCGATTTGAGGGGTCAAACGAACTCCGATTTTAGCGTTCTTTATATGTACGGACTCGTGAGATGATAAAGAACATTTTGGTATAAAATTTTCTAAGTTCCGAGATGCGGGCCCCGACACGGATTTTGAGCTAAAATTGATATTTTTCAATTGGAATTTATTCCTTAAGCATAATTTGATGATAAAAATCTGAACTTGGTAGATTTGGAGCATTCGGAAATGGATTCGAGAGGCAAGCGTATTGCGGAATAGTTTCCGGGCTAGTTTGAGGTAAGTAATGTATTTAAATCCTGTCCTGAGGGTATGAAACCCCGGACTCTGCACCCTTTCACGGGTTTTGGAATGCATAGGTTGGAACTTCAAAAATATATTCCCTATTTAGGCAACTATTGAGTTGCGAAACCGATTTTTTAGTCTATGCTTAATAGTATTGTTATATTTTGATATGATTTGGGCTGTAAGCCATGTTTAGGGCTTAGTGCCGATTTGTTTACCCCTTGGGGGATGTTTTACTATTTTCCTCACTGATACGTTATGATTTTCATCAGTCTTTTCTTGATAAATTATTTTGACACTCAGAGTATTTTGATACTATTAATTAAAAATGAAACACTATTTTTGGGTCGAGAACCCAGTATATTTATGGCCTGAAGGGCATGTTGAGAGTGTCGGACTGAGTGAGGCTGCGAGACAATATTGTGAGGATGATATGATATGAGTGAGGCTGCGGGCCTATATTGTGTGTGATTTATGCCATGTTGTGGCTTGTTATAGCGCTTGGGCTGTAGAAGCCCCTCCGGAGTCTGTACACACCCCCAGTGAGCGCAGGTACCTAATGAGTGATATTGCCCGCGAGGTTGATACTGAGTGACTGTGAGGTTGCCTGATGGGCTGACTGATTGTGAGGTTGCCTGATGGGCTAATATTGAGTGATTGTGAGGTTGCCTGGTGGGCTGAGTGATTGTGAGGTTGCCTGATGGGCTGATACTGAAAGAAATTGTTACAAGAAATGATTTTGGCCCGAGGGGCAGATTATGATGGTCTTACTGAGCTTTCGAACTATGATTCACTTTTATTTCCAAACTGATTTTACTAAGAGTTTTACTGAGATATATGTTGAAATTATACTTGTTCAAAGGATTTCTAGAAATTGGTTTTCGAACTTGTGTACTTAATGATTACTTTATGGTGACTTGGTGCTTTACTTGTTTTTGTGAATTGGTGTATCTGTGCTGTGCGTTTCGTATTTCTCAGACTGTGATTTAGTTTCATTACTACTGAGTTTTCGTACTCCTTATTACTCCTTGTGACTTTGTGCACAGATCCAGGTACCGATTTAGAGCAGTAGATGCCTTGTTCGTTAGCAGCAGTTTACGGGATTTCGAGGTATCTGTCCAACGTCCACAACTTCTTGACTTCCCTTCCTTATTCAGTTTTAGCATTTCATTCCTAGACTTTATTTAAGATATTAGTAGAGTTAATTTTATTTCGTAGATGCTCGTGACCATGTTGACTCCAGTCTTGGGAGGTTTTTTTTAGACTGTCAGATTATTATTAGGACGCTAAGACTTAAATAAATTTATTTATTGCTATGGTTGCTGTTATTATTGAATTGTGAATTATTATAATCGAACGAATGGGTAGTTATGTGATGGTTGTCTAGCCTAGTTCCACAATAGGCGCTATCACGGCCTGTTAGGATTTGGGTTCGTGACAACAAGAGTCTATTGTGGTTGAGGAAAATAGAGTAATGAAACAGAAAATGACTGAAGTGTGTCAAGCATGGGATCATGGCCAAGGACCGCCCTTTTATTCTCATGTTTTCCCAAAGTTCACACCCATCTTGACTACTGCCATTCCGGTCTCATTGCCTGAGCAATCCTATCCACATGGGTTTAGTCCTTATTCCAACTGTACGACTACAATTGGAAGTTCTGTTGTGTGCTCCCAAAGTGTGACATTGACAACCAATCAAACAATCACTGTTGTTATGCCCGTCTTCGCTATCCCACAACCAAGAGTGGCACAAAAGAAAAGTTATGAATCACAATTTTCTATGCATCAAGAACAATATCATTCTCCTGAGTACCATTCGTACCTATTTGATCTTCCTGCAAAGATTGAGAAGCCTGCCCGAAAGATGAACCATTTTAAAATGACCCAAAGATGGCCAGAAATTTACATGTGTTGATAGGTGGATAGTAGTCCCCAGAAGGCGAGCACCAGCACCCCAAACTTGCCGTCTCTATCCACCGAATTTTCAAGTTCCCTATAACCCGCATCTGATCAAGGGGTATAGAGGGGAACAAAGGTTCAAAGATAATTTTACACCAATATGAGAGTCTTATGCAAGCTTGTTTGAGAAATTAAAGCATTATGACATGATTGCACCTATTCCTCCAAATCATGTCGACCCACATGCAAAAAGCTTTGACCCTTCTAAAAGGTGTGAATACCATTCCAATGCCCAGGGGCACGATGTTGTAAGCCACCGGGATTTGAAAAGATAAATAGAAAGGATGATCCAGGAAAAACTGATTGTGATCCAAGACAATGACACCCAGAATATCACGCAGAATAATTTACCTGCACACGATGATGCACACTTTATGTGGATGATGCGTGGTGACAGGGAGTATGAGAATCCTCCCAGGAACTTGCTGACTGAAGCTAATGATTTTGAAATTGGAGAAGGCTCTGCTGATTCTGGTGAGCAAATTTGTGGCTAAATGTCAAGCTTAGCAATTGAAAAGTCATTCCCTCTTCACGAGGAAGGAATCTTGGTAGCTTGTTTTGATGTTTTTTCTATTTATCTGGTTTATTTCAGGGATGTGATCCAGATTTTATTTGTTTTATTGAGTCAAACCCTCCTATCCTTTTTTTTGTGTGAGTCTTGTTTGTCTGTTTTGTTGCTATTTTCATTATCTGGGTTGTTTTAGGGTTGTAACTCGGATTTTAGGTTATTTGTCTTGTTGTTAAACCCTTCCATCCTTCACTCAATGAAATACAATTTGTCCTTTTGTGTCATCCCATGCTTAATTCTTTTCCCACTAGTTTTTAGTTATATGACATGCATACAGAACTTTTGGCCAGATCTTAGAAAAATGATTTAAGCCTGAATTGGAGAACTTAGAACAAGACACTTTTGAGGATGAATAAAGAGTTGAAATACTTTGGAATTAAGGTTGAGTTAAATTCACTTTCAAATCATTGTAAAGATCGGGCTTGAGGATATTTAATCAATTGAAGCTTTGTCGAAAGTCTGACATTAATGGATGGAAAGTGTCTTTCGACCTCGACACACCAAGAAAATAGACATGTCATCAATGCTATGATCGCAAAAAGATAATATGTTTTGGCGTTCTCGAGGTCGTGAGGCCCTTTTTATGCTACCCAAACACTTTACCCTTTGTTTCCCTTTTTGAGCATGTGTTATTTTCTTTGACCACCCTCTTTTGAAATCAAGATTAGAGTCAAGAGTAAAAAAAAAAAGAATAACAAAAATGAAAAAGAAAAGAAAAGAAAAGAAAGGTCCATGTCCTAAGAGTACAAACTAGGGTAATTCTTATAAAAGTTCAGATAATAGAAGGAAGAAGCAAAGAACCGTCAAAAGTCCATGCCCCAGAAAATAAAAGCTAGGGCAACTTGTTCTGAAAGCAAAGAAAAAGAAGAAAGATGAAAAAAAGAAAAAAAATTAGTTAGGTCAGATGTTTGAACTACGTTAGACCTGATTCCTTTAAAAAAAAGGATACGTAGGCAGCCTTACACGGTTCGGTCCAACCAAATAAGAATTCAGAAAATCAAAATTCCAATATCTGAAACAGGGGCAAGATTTTATTTTTGAAAGAGTCGATTCCAAAAGTTGTATGTCTACAACCCCTCATTTTGAGTCTTCTTTGAGCCTTCATGCCGACTTTTCTTTCCAACCCTATCCAAAAACCTTTCAAATAAAGACCTCTCGATATGCCCTCAAGAATGCCAAGATAAGCATGCAATGAGAAACGGTTATCACGCGACATAGAACATTGTCAAGTTACTCGCAAAAAAAGAGAGTCTTACTAGTGAAAACCTTCACGGGCACTGTAAGGCGACGATAAGTAGAGATAAATAAATGAGAGAGGCTTGTTGGTAAAAGACCCCTCGGGGCACCACTAGTTAATATTGAGTCGTGAAGCTGATGCAAAAGATTAACATGAACAAGCCTGACTTCAAAGGTCATAAGAATGGTGAAAGGGAAGATTTGATCAGTTTGATAGATCAGCCACTGAGTCCAAAATTCATGTCATGATCATTAAGTCTAGTTACCGCAAACTTAAAAAAAAAACTCTTTCTTCTGTCCTTCCGCCAGGGGCATTGCTTGCTAATACTTGTTTCTTTGCATCATTGTGTCCTTCACTCTGAGTCAGTCCTTGTCAAAACAAGCAAGAAAAAATTTCAAATCTGCTACCAGCTTTTCAGTTGCACAAAGTAAATTTGGCCAACACACTCAGTTTTTACAGTCAACATGCATTGAGGATTCATGCAATGGCTTCCTCCAAAAAAGACTCTTGTCAGCCTACTTGGCGCAAACAAAGATAACTGGTGATTCCCTCTGACAGTCAAATTGCTCCAAAAGGCAAGAAGCCATTCAAGATATCAAAAAAGGCCGCCTAAGCAAAGATCTCCTGTTGGGATAAGGCAGATTGAGCCACAAATACAAATAGTACTGGGTGTGAAACAATCAAGGTTGATGTAGAGCAAAAGTCTCTTGAAACCGACTCAAGATGATTGAGAAAAAGCCAAAATGCCCATGACTCAAGGCCATAAACCGACCACCACTTTTAAAACTAACAAAATTTTCTTTGTTTGAAACAAGAATAAAACAGTGCAAGGAAAGTGGTTCAAAAAAAAAGAAAAGAAAAGAGAAGAGCCGAAAAAGGGAAGTTTCTCAAATCTTTGCCTTTAATTGTCTTGCTACTCTGCAAAAAATCTTGCCATTCACATTTTTCCTCCTAGGATAAAAAGACCTAGTCTGATGAATTTTCTCCTAGGATCGAAATCTTAGTCTGATGAATCTTTCTCCTAAGATAGAAGACCTAGTCTGATGAATTTTCTTCTAGGACAGAAATCTTAGTATGATGAATTTTTCTCCTAAGATAACAAAAAAAAAGACCTAGTCTGATGAATTTTCTCCTAGGATCGAAATCTTAGTCTGATGAATCTTTCTCCTAAGATAGAAGACCTAGTCTGATGAACTTTCTCCTAGGACAGAAATCTTAGTCTGATGAATCTTTCTCCTAAGATAACAAAAAGAGGACCTAGTCTGATGAATTTTTTCCTAGGATCAAAATCTTAGTCCGATGAATCTTTCTCCTAAGATAGAAGACCTAGTTTGATGAACTTTCTTCTAGGACAAAAATCTTAGTCTGATGAATCTTTCTCCTATGATAACAAAAAAAGGACCTAGTTTGATGAATTTTTTCCTAGGATTTAAATCTTAGTCCGATGAATCTTTCTCCTAAGATAGAAGACCTAGTCTGATGAACTTTCTCCTAGGACAAAAATCTTAGTATGATGAATCTTTCTCCTAAGATAACAAAAAAAAGGTCCTAGTCTGATGAAGTTTCTCCTAGGATCGAAATCTTAGTCCGATGAATCTTTCTCCTAAGATAGAAGACCTAGTCTGATGAACTTTCTCCTAGAATAGAAATATTAGTCTGATGAATTTTTCTCCTAAGATACCAAAAAAAAAAAGAACCTAGTCTGATGAACTTTGTCCTAGGATAGACGTCTTAGTCTGATGAATCTTTCCCCTAAGATAAGAAAACCTAGTCTAATGAATTTTCTCCTAAGATAATTTTAAAAAAGAAGAAGTCTTGTTTTAAAGATAAAAAAATAGTTTATTTATGTCCTCAGAAAATAACCATTGGGGCAATTTGTTTAAAAGAATGAATTTCTCGAAAAAGTAAATAAATTGAAAAACAAAAATCCTTCTTGGTTCGTTTTAGCATTGGGTATACAATTCCCTGGTCTCGTTTTCCAACATAAGGTCTCCACTCCCTAGCTGATGCCAGCATAACCTGATGCCAACATAGGGTCTCCAATCCCTAGTTGATTTTATTTTAGACATAGGGTCTCCACTCCTAGTCTTCTTTTCCAACATAGGGTCTCCACTCCCTAGTCTCCTTTTCCAACATAGGGTATCCACTCCCTAGTTGATTTGATCTTAAATGCAGGGTACACCACTTTCTGATATCTTTTCCAATATAGGGTATTCCATTTCCTTGCCACATTTTCCTAACATAAGGTACATCAATCCTTAGTTGAGGCATCATTTCGAAAATGAGGAAACACCATCCAAAAAAAAGAAGAATCATCATGTTACTTTTAGGGTACACTATTCCCGACCTTTTATTGCTTTCAATAATGAAGTAGTTTGGAGTTTTTTCCACAAATAACTCATAATATTTTCCTAGTGAAAATTGGGGCAGAAAATTTTTGTTTGTTTGTTTGTTTTGGTGTCTAAGCAGGTTTTACCTCAAGGCACGGAGTTTGATATTACCAAAAGAAGAAGTCTCAATCCATAATGAATAAAAGAAAAAAGAAAAGAAAAGAAGTGAATAAAAAAATAAAGAAGCAGATGAAAGATTTGAACTGCTCAAGACATGACTGAAGTCACGAGCACTGTGTGTTCGGTTTTCATCAGAAGAAGCTGTAGAAGAATAAACTAGCACCTGCAACTAGAAGACATCAAGGTTCAAATCAAAAGTTTGCTTGAAGCATCATTCAAGACTCAATATCAAGCTTCAAAAGATTTATTGATAGGAACCTTGTAACTCATAGCTGATAGGCTTAGTTAGTCTTTTTCCTTTTTGATTTTGATGTAATAAAAGGACCACAGATCGGAACCACGATGGAACGGAACCTCACTCAAGTCCCTCATACTCTCCACACACTCCATCACTCCTTCGCTCTCCCTACTTCTGAACTACACGTGGCCTGATTCCCTTATAGCCAAGGATATGTAGACAGCTCAGATACCAGGGCTCGGTCACATTCTCCTTTCTTTTAGTTTTAGGTCTCTCTAAATAAGGGTCGGGTCACAAAACCTGTCTCGTCGTTCCTTGTCTGAAAACTCTTCGTGTTTTCAGTCAAAGAGGGGAAACTGTAGACATGTAATTTTTGACCCTCCCCGAGATTTTATACTTATTAACGTTCAAATATTTAGTTTAGGTCTAATATCGCTATTTTAACTAGTTTTTACTTTATTTTATCACAAATAATAAAACTACAAAAATAGTTTCACTAATGTTTTGTAGTCATACTATTTTTCTAGAATATAATCTTGAAAAAAAACCAAAATAGTTAATATAATATTATTTATTAATTAATTAGAATTAGTTTTATATGTTATATTATGAATTTGATATCATTTTTAGAAGAAAGAGTATGAATTTTGATGTTAGTTTTGTTTGGTCTTAATTCAAGAGGTCCAAAAAGATGGCCCAATTTTAAAGCCCAATACCTTGACCCATCAGATTTTTATATATAAAGAGACTAGCCCTAGAACCCTAGGAGAACCAACTTTCAGCACATTACACATTAGAAAAACCCTAGCTAGACTTCATCTTCCCTACACCCTTAGAGACCAAAAGACCCTAGAGAACACACATAAAAAAAGAAACCTTCAGCACACAACCAAGAGAGCCATCACCTTCACTCCTCCCCTCCCCCATCCAGCCGCCGAGCCCACCTCCCTCATCCCTACCACACCACCAACAGTCGCCGACCACCCCCTCAACCACCCCTAAAACTAAACCAGCAAATCCACCCCTTCACCAAGTCGCAATTCCACCCTCAACCCCATCTCCGCCATGACAGCTACTGTACCCCACTAAACCCCTCTCCAGCCGTCGGGATCCGTCAAGACGACTAGCCGCAACACACAGGAGAACAAACCTAGCCACACCCTTCCTTCTCCACCTTCTCGCCACCCGCACCCACCGACTCTCCTCTAATTCTAGCCACCACACGCCGCTGCTTTTCCCTAGATATTCATCATCTTCCCTCTCTCAAAATTGAATAAACAAGCACACACATAGATAAAAAGGGACAGACAAAAGAAACGAAAAAAAAAGAAAATCTCCAACGCCGGCAATCCAACACCTCTCCATAGCTTTACTGGAATCCGACAAGGTGCTGTTGAGGCTGAATCTGAGCTTGCCGAGTTTCAGTTTTGGTTTGTCAAAGTCCTTCATTCTCGATTTCAGACTTATGTCGATTTTGGGTTAAATTTGGGCAGTGGCTTTATTTAGCAGTTCACCTGTGGCTATTGTACAAGTTTTGGGCTGGAGATTGTTTAATTGAAACAATTTGCTCACAAAGGTCCATTCGAATCGATTTTTTCAGTATTTGTTTATGTTTGTAGTACACACTTTCTTTGATATATTAGTGTTTTTATTTGCTCGTGATGGATTTCATTTGCTCTATGGAAAATACTTAATCTCTTTCGTATTAATTGTGTAATATTGCGTTTTATTTGGATTATATATTAATTTTCAAGATTGATTCATTTGAATACATGTAAGCTTGATTGAATGCTTTTCGTTAAATATGCTATGAGGTTATATTAGCCGTCTCCAAATGGTAGCCCATTTGTTGTTTTAGACTTATAGTTCCTTCAATCCAATATAGCTGATTATTGGTGTTTGTTTGCAAAAGTGCCTAAGTGATGGCAACACTTTTTCTATGTAATTTTAATTTCATATGTGTGTGTCTTTGTGTGGTGACATAGTTATGATTTTCATATGTATATATGTACACGTTCACATGACATAGTTATGATTTTAAAAATTAAAACCAAAGTACGCGTTCGCGCGGCTTTGGAGTCTTTCTTAAATAATTATGCATGATAAATTATGTACACGTATGCGTGACATGATTTAAGCGCCGATTTTCAAAATAAAACCAATGCACGCATTCACACGGCTTTGGAGTTTTTCTTAAGTAATTAAGCGTGACAAATTGTGTACACGTACGCGTGACATGATTTGAGCGTCGATTTTCAAAATTAAGCCAAGGTACACGTTCACGTGACTTTGGCCAAATAATTTTAATATTTAGAGCTATTAATTATGTGCCCGTATGCGTGACATGGTTTTTAAGACACTAAATAAGATGAGTACACGTACGCGTGACTTGTCTCAGGATAATTTCATAAAAGCGGTAAAAAGTAAAATATACACAGGTCGCAAAAATGAGTAATTAGATAATTTAAGCCAAGTGTGAATCATTAAGAGACCGTGATAGAACCACGGAATTCGGTAGTTCCTAACACTTTCTCCTGGGTTAACAGAATTTCTTACCCGATCTTCTGGTTCGTAGACTTTAAACGGAGTCAAATTTCCTTGATTTGGGATTTAAAATAAACCGGTGACTTGGGACACCATAAACTATTCCAAGTGGAGACTCTGAATAAATAAAAATAATCCCAATTCGAATAATGTCAGTTAAATTAGAAAAACTCCACTATACCCTTCTCGGGAAAAAAAAGGTATGACATTGGTTTCTGTTTGATGTATACTTGTGAATCAGTTATGACTTGCAAAGATTGAGATCGAGGATGACTCGAGTAAGGGAATTTCTGGATGCGGGCTCTATCACACTGTATGGGTACATGGAAATCATGGAATCAATTGAGTTGTTATTCGTGACAGATGTAGTGCGCATAGAGTAGGGATTTGTTCGATTGCGTTAAGTCAGGATTACTTCTTTGGGGTGTAGTTGTGCTAATTGAGCATAGGTCGTTTGGCCCGTTTGGGCGGCAATTGAGATGATCAGAGTAGATGAATCTCGATAAGGTTCTAACGGGTTCAAGATTTATATGTAGCAATTGGGAGTTTTTCGGATTTGTATATGGCTAGAACCTTAGATTTACATTGGATAATGTCGGGACTCGCGGTATTTCTATATCATTATGGCTTATAAATTTCAGTATTAGGAAGGTGAAGGAAATAATTTTAGGTTCACAGAAGGTCTCTTCAGAGTAGGTGTCTCGTTTGCGGTATATTTGGGATTCTTAAGAAGGAATACGACGACTTATAGGCCTTAGGGTGATATAGTTTTATGTTAGGGTCTCTTGTGGTGAGTTTTGGGTAGGATCATGGTGTTCTGGAAAGGGGAAGCATCAACTTGAAGTCAATTCATAAGAAACTCGAAGGAAACATGACAACTTGGCAGTAGGTTCGATCAGTATGGTAGTGGTATTCTCGATCCTTTTGGTTCTTATGATGTGCTGAGTCTTTACGGGTGATTTGCGGCATTACTCATGGGTTTGGCGACATGTGTGGCTTGGTTGAGTTAGAGCGATTCAGTTCTGATGGCTTGGGTAGGGGCAAATGGGTTTCGAAGAATTCTCGATGGTTTCTACCACAGTTTGAGAAGGATAATTCCAACCGGCGTGAGGAGCATGTTGCGTATCGGGATTTTCTCCTGGGTGAGATCAAATGGAAGGTTTTTGATTTATTGAGTATGTATTCTTCTTGTGACTCGAAGTTGATTATGAGATTCTCGTACTTTTCATATGATGGTATGATCGATGCAATGTGTTGTGTGGCAATGAGATTTGCATGTGCAAGGTCAGGGTTCAGTTTTGAAAGAAGGGTCATGAATTCTTAGGAAACATGGACATTTTTAAAGGACTAGATGAATGATATTGCTACTTGGTATTTCATAAGGAGGGTGCGCATCTCAGCAGGCACATTGAGTTTTGACTTACGGATGCTTTATTGGTATTACAGTACTCGACCAATTGATTGACTGTTGATATTCAGATTTTGGTAAGTGGCACTGAAGAATTATCAAAGTATTCCTCACGGGATGATCGTATATGAGAGATGTGTTAGGCATTTGGGCGGTCGAGTTGGGATAAGATATGGTGATTCATGTGTTCTATGGATTTGGAGATCAGGAATTCACAAAAGCAGATTGTTTCGCGGTTGTGGATTGTGAAAATGTGGCCAAAGCTAGCCAAATGATGGTATGCATTAGGGTTAGGTCATTGTCGACTTTCCGAGGTTTAATTGTCTATTTGTGGATGACCAAAGTTGATTTGGGACCCATTGGTTGGCCAAATGAGAATGTGTATTCTACACTTTGTCGGATTGGTTGACTCTGTATTTCTATTGTTAAGGGATGTGCCATTCGGTTAGAGTTGAGCTTATTCATGTTCTAATATCATCTAAGTGTTACTCCTATATAATACGAGGGGTTGTGATTTGTTGGTTATACGCACATATGGTGTGGTTTTGTTTGGGCCTTATAGCGTAATTCGAGCGGAATGGTTATCGGCGCGCAGAATGGTTGATTGCGCCTTGGTTATGGCCTTTGTTCGGTTATGATATATGGTGTTGTTTGCTTATCGGTGGTTATGGTCATGCACTTTTGGTACTCGGCGTCAAATTGCACGTGGTTTTTGATTTTGAGCATTGTGACTTGAGGTATTTCTTAGTGACCCGTGTTTGGATGGGGTCACACATTGCAGCGGATTTATGATGAGATAAGATCCTTAGTGTTAGATTCGTGTGTTATAGTTCTACGGTGGGTAATGGGTTCTTAGCATTTCGTTGTGGCGGTGCTTGTTGAGCTTGTGGGACGGTTCTCTTATTTGAGTCATTTTCTATGTGCGAGTATATTTGAATTATTGCGTATTGGTGCAGTGATTGCACGGTTTGTGGATCTGGGTAGTATTTGTGTGGTATGTCATTAAAGTAGCTTGTATTTGATAAGATGAGGTCGTTGGACCTAGAATGTGTGCTATCTAATCTGATTGCGGTAAATCTGGAAGGATATTGTTGTTGATCGGCTTAGATTTTTGGTTGTAGTTCTTGTCGAAGGAGAGAGAGCTCCATGACGGGTTGATCTGACGAATAGGTATGAGTTTCTACGTGATTCTTTCATCATCTGGAGTGTACGAAGGTTTTAGAACGAGGTTTTGTTTGATATGAGGTTTATTACCAGTATCGATTTATTTTAAGCAGTCACGATGATTAGAAATTATTGCTATGTGTATTTGAGTTATGTGGTATGTCATGTGAGTACATCTTAGGTTATGGTTATGGCTTGATACAACCTGTTCAGACTTATACAGTGTGTAGATGCGAGGTTCGGGTCTTGTAGAAAATTCCGAATGATGGAAATTGAATTTTGTGGCTTATGGGCTAAGGTTGAAACAATGATCTTCATTTATGTTGTGCTGTTGGTCCTAAATGGAATAGGGTGACGTGAGAGCACCCCCGAGTATGTGTATCGTAAGGTTACACATCAATTTGATGGCTATAGAACAACCTTTGGCACGTTCGAAGATGAACGTATATTTAAGTGGGGGAGAATGTAACGACCAAACCGATCGTTTTTAGCATTTTCACTTTTCTAGGTAGTTTTAGGGTATACATAATTATGATTTGTGTGAATTGTCGATTTTGGTTTTCAAGTTATTCAAAATCGATTTGGAAGAATGAACTTCATGATCGAAGCTTTAAGTTGGAAGAGTTGATCAAGTTTGATTTTTTAGTATTTCACCTCGGATTGGAGTTTTGATGGTTCCATTACGTCCGGATGGTGATTTTGGACTCGGGCGTATGCCCGTAATGTTTCTAGAAGGTTTCAACTCAAATTGGCGAAAGTTGGAAGTTTGAAGGTTTGGAAAGTTCATAAGTTTGATCGAGAGTTGACTTTGATGATATCGTATCCGAATTATGGTTACGGAAATTGGAATAACTTCGTTATGTCATTTGGGACTTGTATGAAAAATTGGGTTCATTCTGAGTTGATTTGATATGTTACGGTGCGAGTTTTAGAAGTTGAAAGTCCAAAGTTCATTTAAGTTCGAATTGAGGTACGATTTGTCGTTTCAATGTTGTTATATGTCATTTGAGGCCTCGAGTAAGTCAATGTTATATTATGGGAATTGGTTGGTATGTTCAGATGACCTCGGGTGAGTTTCAGATATGTTTGGGTTGTGTTGCACTCGTTTTATAATATTTCGACGTAATTTCTTCAAACATAAATGGTATCACATTAAGAAAATGAGCTCCAATTTCTATTTTATTGAAGAATTAGATCCATATCATAATTTCGAACCATAGCAGCTGGAATCATCAAGTTTCGACATCGTATGAGAAATTTATGGTCATTTTTACTAAGCTAGCGTTTGGCCATAGATTCCCAAATTTGTTTTGAAAAATCTGTTTTGGGTGAAGTTTGGCTTGAAGATGAAAATGTGTTTGGACATATGTTTTCATAAAATATTTCCCAAATTTATTTTGGAAAAAACATGTATATTATTAAGGATTTGGCCCAAGACCAACTATTGAGCTGATTTTGGGATTTGGGATTGTGCCAAAATATAGGCAAAATCTATGGCCAAACAAGTGTTTACCAAATAAAACCCAAGTTTATTTTGGCAAGATCTATGGCCAAACGGTTGCTAAGAATTGGGTTGGTAGATATTTTTCATATTAATTACGCAATTGCCACTAAATTCGTATTTAAAAATCTACACAATTTTCAAATATTGAAACCAACATATCTCCTTCATTATAAGGTCAAATGGAGTGATTCAAGAGCCTAACTTGACTAGCATTTTACAAGGAATCCATTGGAGGCAGAAAACATGAGTTTCAAGATCATTTGGCACATGAAACGAGGCAGAACAACTGGGCAAAGCTATTTAATATCGAGGGTTTGTTCATTTGGTCATATTTTGAGTTGGGAACTCGGATTTGGGTAATTTTTGAGGCGATTTTTACCATATAGATTGGGATAAGTGCTATATACTCGGTTTTGGTACTATTTCATGAATTTAATTTTGGTAATTGTATTGCGAATTTTAAAAAGAAAATTGGGAGCTTTTGTCTAAAATTTCATAAAGCGAATTTTTGAGTTTTGGACATCGATTCGTAGTCGTATTTGAGTGAAAATAGTATGTTTGAACTCGTAATTGAATGGGTTATCCGATTTTATAAGTTTTGGGTTGATTTTGGGATTTTGATTAAAGATTCGACTTTTATCTATTGGGTTTGACTCCTTTGGAATTATTTGATGTATTTGACCTGCTTTTGGCTAGTTTCGAGCCATTCGAAGGACGGTACGCGCAGGATGGCACTTTTGGTGTATCGTTTAGCTTTCTCGGTATTGGATTTGGCTTGTTCAAGATAAGTAATACTTCTATACTTGGTGCTGAGGGTATGAAATCCCAAATTACATGTTATGTCTTTGGTGTTGAGGTGACGCACATGCTAGGTGACGGGTGTATGCGTGCACCTTGTGAATTGTGCCTCTATTATTTCTATGGTACTCTGTAGTTACCCGATCTTATCTGTAACCATAAAATCTCTATGTGCTAGAGTAATTGAGTTGTGATCCATGTTAGAAACAATGTCTAGGCTACATGCTTATCCTGTTGGGACCCACTGAGGTCATTTATGCTATTATTTGCTTACATTGAAATTACATACTTAGTCGTACGCATCCATATGCATATCATATCTCAGTTTTTGTTACCATTTATTGATAAAACATCATTATTTTTTGGTTGATTTTCACGACATTGTGAGCCCAAGAGACTCGAGAGATTGGTGACCGAGCGAGGCCGAGGGCATGATTGTGAGGATATTTATGGGATCGGGCTGCACGTCGCATCATGTTTTATTGATTATGCCATGATTGGCTTATTATAGCGCTTGGGTTGAAGGAGCCCCTCCGGAGTCTGTACACACCCCAGTGAGCACAGGTACCTACTGAGTGCGAGTGCCGAGTGATTGAGAGGACTGAGTGACTGTGAGGATTGAGTGGCTATGAGGATTGAGTGGCTATAAGACCGAGTGACTATGTTTGACTGGGAGGACTGACTGCATTGATACACCGAGAGTATGCATATGGTTTTGTCACTGCATTGTATTACAGTTGGCATGCATACATTTACATGTAGGCATAGAGCTGTACTTTTTTCATGACACTTGATAATGGAACATCTTACCTATTGTTGGAAGTTTTTGGAAAAAATCACGGTTTTCAAACTTACTCCTATTTTTGGTGTTTTAGGTGAAAAACTTGGGATTTACTGTTATACTTGAAAAGCATGCCTATTTTCCGTAACAGTGAATGAGCTGAGCATCATATCTCCGACTTACTTCGTGTACTATTTTTATTATATTGTTACAAACTGTTACTGGTTATTGGTGTTAAACCCATTGTCCCATCTCGTCACTACTTTCAACTTAAGGTTATGTTTGTTACTTTTTGAGTACATGGGGTCGGTTGTACTCATACTATACTTCTGCACCTTGCCTGCAGATTTGGATGCTGACGTTGCTGTGTATGATGGGAACTAGCATTGAAGACATACCTGTATTCCGGTTATAGTTGTCTTTTGTTCATGGTAGCTCTAGACTTATGAAAAAAAATCTATTTATTTATTATTCAGACAGGTGATGTATTTAGTTTACACTAGCTTTGTAACACTAAATCTTAGAAGCTCATGATTTGTACTACCAGTCCTTGGGAGTTCTATGTATAATAGTTCTGTTGTATTATCATTTCCTATCTTAATAAATCTCATTTGAACTAGTTTATTATTAACTAGCTTACCTAGCGGGGTTGGTTAAATTACACGAATCTATTATTGATTTCATCATTTAATTAGTGAATCGAGTTGGTAAATTGGGAAGAATTGTGAAAACTTCTTAAGCTAAAATTTGGGGATTTGAAAGGCGATTTTAGGTCGAATTTGAGTAATTCTTGTATGGTTGGACTCATTATCGAATGAGTGTTAGGATTTTGTTATTTTGGTCGAGTTCCAAGGCCCGGGCCCGAGTTGGCTATTTATTTCTTGGAAATAACGTATTTTTATTGTTCCAATTAGTTTCCTATAGTTTATATTATAGTATGAAGTAGTTTGTCTAGATTCGAGCCATTTAGAGTTTGGATAATCGAGGGAAAGGACTACTAGTGGATTAAGTTAGCGTGATTTGATGTAAGTGTCTTGCCTAACTTTGTGTGGAAGAATTTACACTTAGGATTAGTGTTGTTTTGTGTTAATTGTGACATGTGGAAGCCGTATACGCAAGGCGAAAAGTGTGTACAGGGGAAAAATGTGGAAATTCACCGGTTTTATCTATGTAGATCCCCTTCATGCCTTGATTGAATTATCGTATCATGTTGTATTCATCATTTTTAGCATGTTTTCACATGCTGTACTTGTCTTATCTCCTACTTGTTAATTTCTCCACATGTTTAGTTGAAGTTTTTGTTTCCCTTATTCCATATTCCATATTTAATTGTTGAATTCTTTACTTGAAGTTGTTTTATTGGAATATCTTGTTGTTGAAAGAGGCATTGAGTTATAAAGGCCGTGATTCAAGTTTAGGCAAAGTGCTAAGTGTTGAAATACTATTCTTGTTAGTTCTTCACTTTTGGTTGTTATTGTTGGGACTCTTGTGTACATTGTGGTTGAGCCATGGGCTCTGTATAGTGAAAATGCTGTTATTGTTGATTTATTTGGCAAGCTGTGATATTGTGCACTTGAGGTACGATTTGTAATATGTTGTTATATTGATGCGCATGCGGTGGTATAAGGTTTTGGGTTTTGAAACACATGTGATGAGATAAGGTGGGCTTGATACGCGTGGCTAGTAAGGGAACTACTAGAAGTCATGCGATGTGATAAGGTGGGATAAAACGCGGGATGCTATTTCGGAAAAAAACTATTTTTAAACTAAATGCAAATCTCCTGCGGTGATATAAGGAAAGATTGTGAATTATCCTTGCAATTTGAGACTACGAGGAGGTACCTTGGTAGTGACTCTTATTGATATTTCTCTATTGTTGCACTTGTCTTTGACTGTTTTTTCCCTTAGCATAGCATTCCTTGTTTTCTCTGTGTTGACTTATTTGCTTTAGTTTTGTGTAGCTAGCCTTGATATGTATTTGTTAATTCAAATTCATGCTATCATTACTACACTGCCATACACTTGTACAATTTGTTTTCTTATTTAATCCTGCCATGTATCATTGTGGTGTATTCATGCTACGTTTCTGCACATCCTTTTATGCAGATCTAGGTACCTCCTACCAACCCAAGTATTAGCGAGAGCTCAACTGCGGAGACTTCAAGGTGTACCTGAGGCCTCGGAGTCTCCCTCTACCTAGATTTCTTTCCTTCATTATTCTTTTATAGACATTGATGTATAGGATCATTCCGTACTACTACTTAGAGATTGTGACTCTTATTCGCTGGGTTTTGGGAGTTGTATATGATGAGTTGATGAGTTTATTTTATATAGTTGCTGAGTTTTGAGACTTTAATTATTATTTAAGTTATTTCTGCATGGATGTTAGGCTTACTGAATCTAAGAGACTAGGTGCCATCACGATATCCTACGGAGGAAAATTGGGGTCGCGACAAGTTGGTATCAAAGCTCTAGGTTCATAGGTGTTATGAGTCACAAGCAGGTTTAGGAGAGTCCCACGGATAGGTATAAAGATGTTTGTACTTATCTTCAGGAGGTTATAGAACTCTTAGGAAAAGCTTCACTCTTTTGATTCCTTATCGTGTGAAATTGCTAACTTCGAAATTCTAAATCTTTGTCTTTCTATTCTCTCACAGATGTTGAGGACACGTACCGCTGGATCAGATGATCAGACCCTCGCGATCCCTGCTAGAGCTGCAAGAGGCCGGGGCTGGGGCAGAGGTCGAGTGGTGCATCTAGAGCATCAACCCGAGATGCTACAAAAGAGACACCAGTAGATCAAATTAGAAAGCAGACATCTGATGCACCTGTTACTGCCCCTTCACTACAGGAGACCCTCCCAATGTTTGAGCATGTTTGGCACTCTGGCTCAGGAAAGGTTGATTCCACTTGCTCCTGCCATATCTTAGGCCAGGGGAGGAGCACAGACTCCCGACGCCCATACCCAGAGCAACGAGTCCAGGTTTACCAAGTCCCAGAGGGAATACTAGTGTAGTCGGTTGTCCCGGTTCAGACCGAGGTTAGGGAAGCAACTTCTGAGGGGGAGAGAGAGGAGTACAAGAAGTACCACCCTCCTACTTTCAGCAAATTGCCTTTAGATGATGCCTAGGGTTTTCTTGAGGAGTGCCACCGTATCCTCCATACTATGGGTATTGTGTACTCGAGTGGGGTTGCTTTCACTATGTTCCAGCTTAAGGGAAAAGCTTATTAATGGTGGTGAGAGTATGAGTTGGTTAGTTTGGCCAATTTAGCTTCACTCACCTGGGCTCGGTTCTCAGAGATGTTCATGAGGGAGTTTGTTCCTAGAGCCTTCGTGATGCATGACGCGCATAGTTTGAGCAGTTGTTCCAGGGTGTTGTGTCCGTATCAGAGTATGACATCAAATTCAACAAGTTGTCCCAACATGCACCATCTTTATTTTCCACGGTCAAAGAGTGAGTGTGTTGATTTATCGAGGGGTTCAACCACAATATCAGGTTCAATATGGCTCGATAGCTAGAGATTGACACCCCATACCAGTAGGTAGTGGAGATCGCTAGGAGACTGGAGGGTATGTGGACCCGGGAGAGAGAGGAGAGGGAGGCCAAAAGGCCTCGAGATACTGGCACATATAGTTGTGCCCGTTCCCCGATTGCACCCCGTCATGGTAAGGGCTATGTAAGCTGCCCTGTTGATTCAGCACTTCCAGCTTCTATTGGTATTCCAACCACTCCCAGGCCTCAGGTTGCCCATCATGTATTGCTGTTTTCTAGTGCACCTTCTGCATGGGGTTCTTTTAACGGTCAGTCCAGCCGACCTGGACCAAGCCAGTTCCTGCAACCACGTCCTCCGAGAGCTTGTTTTGAGTATGGTGACACTCGCCATATTGTGAGGGATTGCCTTAGACTTAGGAGGGGTGCACATCTATAGACTACTCAGGATCCGCATATTCCACTAGGTGCTCAGGCTTCTCAAGTCATGGTTATTGCACCAGTTGTCACTCCACGTACATAGCTATGTAGGGGTGGAGACCAGACAGGTAGAGGTTTCCTTAGAGGGGGAGGCCAGGCTAGATGTTATGCTCTTCCTACTAGGACAGAGGCAGTTGCATCTGACTCAGTTATCACAAGTATTGTTTCGGTTTGTCATAGAGATGCATCAGTCTTATTTGATCTAGGCTCCACTTATTCCTATGTATCTTTCTTTGCTCCATATTTGGGTATATCCCGTGCTTATCTGAGTTATGTGTCCACGTATGTGGGAGATTCGATTTTTGTTGACGGTATGTATCAATCATGTTTAGTTGTTCTTGGTGGTTTTGAAACCAGAGCTGATCTATTGTTACCCAATATGGTGGATTTTGATGTTATTTTGGGCATGTACTGGTCGTCTCCTTATCATGCTATTCGTGATTGTCACGCCAAGACAGTGACGTTGGCTATGCCGGGTTTGCCATGGTTGGAGCGGAAGGGTACTTTTGATTATATTTCTAGTAGGGTGGTGTCTTTCCTTAAGGAACATCAGATGGTTGGGAAGGGGTGTGAGGTATATCTAGTCTTTGTGAGAGATGTCAGTATTGATACTCCTACCGTTGAGTCAATTTCGATAGTGAGGGACTATCCGGATGTATTTCCTATGGATCTTACATCCATGCCGCCCGATAGGGATATCAATTTGGTATTGATCTATTGTCGGGCACTCAACCCATTTCTATGCCACCATATCATGTGGCCGGCAGAGCTGACAGAGTTAAAGAAGCAGTTGCAAGAGTATCTTGATAAGTGCTTCCTTCATCCTAGCGTGTCACCTTGGGGTGCTCAGGTCTTTTTTGTAAATAAGAATAATGGTTCTAGGTGCATGTGTATTGATTATCGCTAGTTGAACAAGTTTATAGTGAAGAACATGTATCCATTGCCACGTATTGATCGCCTATTTGATCAGCTACAAGGTGCTAGAGTGTTCTCAAAGACTGATGTTCAGTCAGTCTATCCTCAATTGAATATTCGGGAGCTCGATATTTTGAAGACTGCCTTCAAGACACGGTATGGTCATTACGAGTTCCTTGTGATGTCATTTGGGCTGACCAATGCCCCAACAACATTCCTGCACTTGATGAACAGTGTATTCCAACCCTATCTTTACTCATTCATCTTTGTGATTATTGACAACATCTTGGTGTACTCTAGGAGCCCGAAGGATCATAAGCAACACCTAAGGACTATGCTCCAGACCTTGAGAGAAAAGAAGTTGTATGCAAAATTTTCAAAGTATGAACTGTGGCTTGATTCGGTGATGTTTTTGGGGCATGTAGCGTCGAGTGAGGGGATCAAGGTAGATCCAAAGAAGATTGAAGCAGTGCAGAGTTGGCTCAGGCCGTCTTAAACTACTGAGATCCTGAGTTTTATTGGTTTGGAAGGGTATTACTCTCGATTTATATAGGGTTCCTCATCTACTGTGCACCTATGATCAGACTAACCCAGAAGGGTGGTCCGTTCAGCTGGACTAAAGAGTATGATGAGAGCTTTCAAAAGCTCAAGACTTCTTTGACTATAACCCTAGTGTTGGTGTTGCCTACGGGTTTGGGGTCTTACATTGTGTATTACGATGCGTCACGTGTTGGCCTCGGTGCGATGTTGATGCAAGATACTAGGGTGATTGCCTACACATCTGGACAACTGAAGGTGCATGAAAAGAACTATCCTGTCCATGGCTTTAAGTTAGCAGCTATTTTTCATGCCTTGAAGATTTGGCGGCACTATTTGTACGGTGTCCCTTATGAGATCTATACCGACCATCAGAGTTTATAACATCTATTCAAACAGAAGGATCTTAACTTGCGTCAGTGGAAATGGTTAGATTTTCTTAAGGACTATTATATCGCTAGGCTATATCATCCCAAGAAGGTCAATATGGTGGCCAATTCCTTGAGCTGTAAGGCGGAGAGCTTGTGCATTTTACCATATCTATTGGCAGCAGAGAGGCCATTAGCCTTGGATGATGAGGCCTTGGCCAACCAATTTGTTATATTGGATGTTTCAGAGACAAGTTGAGTTTTGGCTTGTGTGGTTTCTCAGTCTTCTCTATATGATCGTATTAGAGAGAGTTAGTATGACAACCCCCATCTACTTGTTTGTAAGGACACGTTTCAGCACAGCGATGCCAAGGAGGTTAGATTGGGGATGACAATGTATTACGGATACAGGGTAGGCAATGCATGCCTAATATAGATGGTTTGTGTGGGTTGATTCTTTACGAGGCCCACATATCGTGGTACTCTATTCATCCGAGTGCCGCTAAAATGTATCAGGACTTGAGGCAGCACCATTGGTAGAAGAGGATGAAGAAAGACATAGTGGAGTATGTAGCCCGGTTCCTATACTATCAACATGTGAAATATGAGCATCAGCGGCCATATGTATTGCTTCGGAGACTAGAGATTCCAAAGTGGGAATGGGAGCGAGTTACTATGGATTTAGTTTGTTGGGCTCCCACGGACTCAGAGAAAGTTCAATGTGTATGGGTGATTGTGGATAAGTTGACCAAGTTGGCTCATTTCCCTCTAGTGGTGACTTCTTATTCTTCAGAGTAGCTGGCCCAGGTCTATATTTGTGAGATTGTCAGACTTCAGCGTGCCGGTATCCATCATGTCTGATCGGGCACACAGTTTATATCGCAGTTTTGGAGGGCCGTACAACTGATTTAGGCACGCGTGTTGAGTTGAGTACAACATTTCACCCTCAGATAGATGGGAGTCCGAGCGCACTATTCAAATATTGGAGGATATGCTCCGTGCACGTTTGATGGAGTTTTGGGGTTATTGGGATTAGTTCTTGCCGCTTGCGGAGTTTGCCTATAATAACAACTACCGCTCGAGCATTCAGATGGCTTCGTATGAGGCCTTGTATGGGAGGCAGTGTCGATCTTCAGTGGGTTGGTTTGATACTTGTGAGGTTAGGCTATTAGGTACAAACTTGGTTCAGGATGCTTTGGAAAAGGTTAAATTGATTCAAGATTGGTTTCGCACAACCCAATCTAGACAGAAGAGTTATACGAATCGGAAGGTTCGTGACGTTGCATTCATGGTTGGGGAGCGGGTCTTGCTCTGGATTTTGCCCATGAAGGGTTTAATGAGTCAAGAAGAAGGGCAAGTTGAGCCCTATGTATATTAGACCTTTGGATATTCTTGAGAGGATTGAAGAGGTGGCCTACAGGATTTCACAACCACTTAGTTTAGCTGCAAGTCATTCAGTATTCCATGTTTCTATGATTCGGAAGTATCACGGTGATCTGCCTCATGTGTTGGATTTCACCTCAGACCAGTTGGACAAGGATTTGTCTTATTTTGAGGAGTCGGTGGCCATTTTGAACAAGTAGGTCTGAAAGTTGACGTAATGACCTGCCCGGTCGTTTCCAGAGTTGTAGCCTCGCTCCCCCCTTTTATACTAATTTATGTGCTTTAGTGTTGTTTTGTGACCTATCGAGTTAGTTGGTTCGGGCCCGGAGTGAATTGAGATGCTTAGTCTCTTAATTGAAAGCTTTTGTTGGAAAAGTCGACTGGATGCTGACTTTTGTGTAAACCATTTCGGATTTGAATTTTGATAGTTCTGTTAGCTCTACTTGCTGATTTTGGACTTCGTAGCATGTTTGGATTGTGATTTGGAGGTTCGTAGCAGAATTAGGCTTGAAATGGCGAAAGTTGGAATTTTGGAAAGTTTGGTCCGGAGTGGACTTTTTGATATCAGTTGGATTTCGATTCCGGATGTTGTAGTAGATTTGTGGTGTCATTTGTGGCTTTTGTGAAAATTTGAGGTCAATCGGATGTGGTTTGATAGGTTTCGACATTGTTTGTAGAATTTGGATGTTTCAAAGTTCATTAGGCTTGAATCCCTGTGCAACTCGTGTTTTTGACGTTGTTTAAAGTGATTTGAGGGTCCGACTAAGTTCATATGATGTTTTGGGACTTAACGGTATGTTTGGTTGAGGTCCCGGGGGCATCAGGTGGATTTTGGATGATTAACGGGTTGGAAATTGACTTTGAAGATTGATGAAGTCTTCTGATGTCCTATGTTCTGGTTTCCTTCTATGCGGTTGCGAGGATGGGTCCGCGATCGCAAAGGGTCTTTGAGGATTTTAATTTTTTTCCTCTACGTGTTCTCAAAGTGAGGGATGTGGTTCCAGAAGTTGAGAAGATTATTCTTCGCGAAGGCGTATAATGGATTGTGTTCGTGTACGAGGAAGTGAGGCAACTGGGGAGGCACACAGTGTTCTTCGCTTTCGTGAGTTTTGGATCGCGATCACATAAGCTTGGAAAGGGTGGTTCTCCACGTTCGCGATTGGGATCATGCAATTGCTAAAGAGGATTTTGCGAGCCAGGCAAAGTTGTTGTACACGAACGCGACTGTTGTTCCGCAATCGCGAAAGCTAATAACTAGGTAACAGTGATAAATTTCAAAAATGAGGGTTTGATCCCATTTTTCTTATTTTGAGCTAGAGGCCTCAAATTTGGGCTATTCTGGAAGGGATTTTCAAGGAGTTGATTGGGGTAAATGATTCTTACTTAATTCTGGCTAAATCCCATGTTTATGCCTTTAATTCTATCATTTAATTTTTGACTTGGGGTGGAAATTGGGGAAAATTAGGAAGAGTTCTTGGATTAGATTTTTGAGGTTTTGAATGGGATTTTGTTATCTGATTGAGTAAAATTGGTATAGCTTGAATCGCGAGTGAATGGGCTTTCGGGTTTTGTGACTTTTGTCAGAAGTTTGAGCCGATTTCGGATTTTGGCTTATAAATTCGTATTTTCTTGTGGAATTGATTGCTTTAGCCTATGTTGATTGTATTGTACTGCTTGTGTCCAGATTCATGACGTTTGGAGATCGAATTTAGAGGCAGAGGCATGTTAGAGTAGAGTTTTGCCCGGATTGAGGTAAGTAACACTTTCAAATTTGGTTTTGAGGGTTCGAAACCCTGAATTTTGTGTTATATGATTGGTATTGAGGTAAGACACATGCCAAGTGACAGGCGTGCGGGCATGCGCTGTGAAAAATTATTACCTGTTCAATTCTATAGCATTGTATATTGTTTCTATGTTGTTGATATATGTGTTTTCATCATGTGATAAAGTAATTGAGCTATCGATCATGTTAGATATCGTGTTAGGATTTATGCCGGTACTGTTGGGACCTACAGTGGTCGTTTCTTGCTATTGTCTAACCGACCACATTGATATTTCGTACTCGGTCATATTTCATGCATTTCATATCATATATCAGTCTCTGTTGTTATTTATTGATACATCACATCCTTTATTTCGGGCTAGTTTCATGAAATTGTGAGCCCGTGAGTGAGACTGGAGAGATTGATGAATGAGTGAGCCCGAGAGCCTGATTGTGAGTGTCAGTTATGGGATCGGGCTGCATGCCACAGCGATTATACCGATTTATGATAGCGCTTGGGCTGAAGGATCCCCTTCGGAGTCTGCACAGAAGCCCAAAGAGCGCGATTGATATTATCATGTGATGGATCTTCCGTGGACATGGATCTTGTATGAAGCACTATATATACCTGGAGATGGATATTCTCCACGGGCTGTATTGGCCCTACTCGGTACTGGGTGACTGTTGGTCAGTGAAGTATATATTCAAGTATGGATCTTCCCTAGGCCGTTTGGGACACATACAATACCGATTGATTGAGCATTTGAGAGCGTGACCACACGAGGCTGTCGGCATGGTGCATCACCTACAACATGTGTATTGACATGTTGAAGTAGAGGAATTTTATACTTCATATCATTCAGATTTGATCTATTTTACTGTTTTGAGTTATCTATTGAACTTGAAAGTATTCGTACGTTTCTACACTGTTATTTCTATATTATACTGTGCCAGTTGAGTTCGTCACTACTTTTCAGTCCAAAGGTTGGATTTGTTACTTACTGAGTTGGTTGTACTCACGTTATACCCTGCACCTCGTGTGCAGATCCAGGTGCTTTCGTTCATGGCAGTTTCTGATTGAGGATACAGGATCTCGGAGACTATCGAGGTAGCTGCATGGCGTTCTCAGGCCTTGACTCTCCTTCATTGTCTTTATTTGTATTTCAATTTTTACTCCTTAGACATTGTAGTAGACTGTATTCTCGCATAGATGCTCATGTACTCTGTGACATCCCGATTTTGGGATAAATTATATTGTGTTGCTGGTTTATTTCGGTTCCAAAAAGATTTTCTTAAATATTAGTTGCTTCTGCCAATACTTTCAAAGCTTTTACTGTGTTAAGATAGTTGAGTAGTGGCTTGCCTAGTTCCACGATAGGCGCCATCACAACGGTTGGTTTTTAGGCCGTGACAAGTTGGTATCAGAGCCTAAGTTACATAGGTCTCACGAGTCATAAGCAAGTTTAGTAGAGTTTTGCGGATCGGTACGCAGACGCCAATACTTATCTTCGAGAGGCTGCCGAACCCTTAGAAAATTTTACATTCTTGAATTCTTGTCGTGCGAATCTTTTGATTCTGGTAACTAAACTTTTGTTATTCTATTCTCTCACAGATGGTGAGGACATGTACTACTGGAAAGGATAGACAGCCGCCAGTACCACCAGTCAGGCCAAGAAAGGCCAAGGTCTTGGTAGAGGCTGCTGTAATGGCAGAGGTGCACCTCGCACATCAGCTAGGGCCGAACATGCAGATCCACCAGTTGCCCCAATCCCGGAGCAGGTTCCAGTTGCGGATGAGTGAGTGGGGCCATCTTAGGCACCAACTATGCCTATTATGATTCCTAGCCTTGGCTCAGATTCCGACTTTGTGTGCCAGTCTTTCTTAGGCAGTATCTTTTCTGGCTGTAGCAACCACTTTTCAGGCCCAGGTAGGTACCCAAGACTTCGGTAGCTCGTACACCAGAGCAGGTAATGTAGGGACACTATACACCGGGGGCCCTACCAGTCCATCTGGCTGCAGTTGCTCAGGCCCTGGTGGTCCCCGTTATGGCTGAGGATGAGCAGAAGAGACTTGAGAGATCTTCGACCTCCATTTTTAGCGGTGTTGAGTCAGAGGATGCTCAAGGATTTCAAGATAAGTACAAGCGAAAGCTTTGGACAACGAGTATTCTAGAGTCTAGTGGCGTCTCCTTCACTACTTTTCAATTCACTAGGCGGCTTTCTGATGGTGGGAAGCTTATGAGAGGTGCAGGCCAGTCGGTGTAGCACCACTTATGTAGAAGGAGTTCCTCGTTCTCTTCCTCAATAAGTTCGTGCGTTAGTCCTGCAGAGAGGAGTTGCGCAGGCAGTTTGAGAAGCTTCGTTAGGGCGATATGTTTCTGATGTAGTACGAGATAGGGTTTTCTGGATTGGCCCGCCATGCAGTCTGATTGGTTTCCACAGATAGGGAGAGGATTAGGAGGTTCATTGATGGCCTCAGATTTCAGATACGGTTCCTTGTGACTAGGGAGATGGTGTGTGGTACTACTTTTGATGAGGTTGTCGACATTGCTTTTCAAATAGAGATGGTTTGCAGTCAGGAGCGAGTTGAGAGGAAGGCCAAGAGGCGGTTCATCTCATGCTCCATCAACTTAGGGTTCATCTGTGTCGGGTTCTTCTAGTAGTTATCCCGGTAATTGGGGGTCCCTTTAGTCCATACCACAATTCGTAGGGAGGGGTTGTTGTGACTGTGGAGATATGGGTCACATCAAGAGGCATTTCCCCCGCCTTTTAGGCGGTCCAACTCAGCAGAGGAGTCATCCTACGACTTAATCACCCGTTACTTCACCACTCGCCCAGCCAGCTTAGGGTGGAGCTAAGTCAGCTAAGGGTCCCCTAGGGGGGAGGCCGATCAGGTGGTGGTCAGGCCCGATTCTCTGCTCCTCCCACGAGACCAGATGTCATTGCATTAGAGGAAGTAATCATAGGTATTGTCTCAGTTTGCCACAGGGATTCCTCTTTATTATTTGACCCTGGTTCCACTTATTCACATGTCTCATCATATTTTGCTCATTATCTGGATATGCCTCGCGAGTTGTTAGTATCATCGATACATGTCTCTACGCTGGTGGTCGATACTGTTACTATGGACTCTGTATATCTATCGTGTGTGGTGACTATTGGGAGTCTGGAGACTAAAGTTGATCTCTTATTGCTTAGTATGGTCCAGTTCCACGTCATATGCAGTATGGATTGGTTGTCTCCATGTCATGTTGTTCTAGATTTTCACGCTAAGACCGTGACGTTGGCAATTTCCGGGTTGCCTAGGGTTTAGTGGATCGATTCTATAGACTATGTTCCCAATAGAGTGATTTCGTATTTGAAGGCCCATCAGATGGTTGGGAAAGGTTGTTTATCTTATTTGGCCTTTGTGAGGGATGATATTGTTGATGCTCCCACTATTGATTTTGTTTTGGTGGTGCAGGAGTTTCTGAATGTATGTCTTGTAGACCTGCCGGGCATGCCGCCCGATAGGGATATTGACTTTGGTATTGACATGGTGTCAGACACTCAGCCCATTTCTATTCCACCGTATTGTATGGCACCAGTTGAGTTGAAGGAGTTGAAATAGTAGCTTTAGGAACTCCTTATAAGGGGTTAATTCGGCCTAGTATGTCACCTTGGGGTGCACCAGTTCTGTTTACGAAGAAGAAGGATGGTACTATGAGAATATGCATTGATTATAGGCAGTTGAACAAAGTCACACTCAAGAACAAGTATCCTTTGCCGCCCCAACAATGTTCATGCATTTGATGAATAATGTATTTCATCCTCATCTCGACTCGTTTGTCATTGTATTCATTGATGATATCCAAGTGTACTCTCGTAGCCAAGAGGAGCATGCCCAACATTTAAGGATTGTGTTGCAGCGGTTGAGGGAGGAGAAACTTTATGCAAAGTTCTCCAAGTGTGAGACTTGGCTCAGTTTAGCGGCGTTCTTGGGGCACGTGGTGTCCAGTAAAGGTTCTCAGGTGGATCTGAAGAAGATAAAGGTGGTCTAGAGTCGGCTCAAATCGTCCTCAGCTACGGAGATTCAGAGATTTCTTGGCTTGGCTATTACCGTCGCTTCGTGTAGGGATTTTCATCTATTGCATCGTCCTTGACCAAATTGATCCAAAAGGGTGATCCTTTCCAGTGGTCGGATGAGTGCGAGGAGAGATTTCAGAAGCTCAAGATTGCTTTGACCACAACTTTAATTCTAGTTCTACCATCAGCTTTAGGTTTTATACATTGTATTGTGATGCTTCTCGAATCGGTATTGAGTGTGTTTTGATGCAAGAGGGTAGAGTGATTGCTTATGCTTCACGCTAGTTGAAGCCCCATGAGAAGAACTACCATATTCATGGTTTGAAGTTGGCTGCCATTGTTCATGCGTTGAAGATTTGGAGGCACTATCTCTATGGTGTGTCTTGTGAGGTATTTATAGATCATCGGAGCCTCCAACACTTGTTAAACAGAAGGATCTGAGTTTGAGGCAGTGGAGATGGTTGGATCTACTAAAGGACTATGACATCACTATTTTCTATCATCCAGGGAAGGCCAATGTCGTGGCTGATGCCTTGAGTAGGAAGGCGGTGAGTATGGGTAGTCTTGCTTTACTTCATGTTGGAGAGAGACCTCTTGTAATTGATGTTCAGGCTTTGGCCAACCGGTTCGTGATATTGGATATTTGGAAGTCTAGTGGGGTTCTCACTTGTGTGGTTTCTCGATCTTCCTTATTCGATCGCATCAGAGAGCGCCAATATGATGATCCTCAGTTGCTTGTCCTTAGGGACAAGGTTCAACACGGTGATGCCACATATGTGAATATTAGGATGATAGGGTATTAAGGATGCAGGGTTGGAGTTTGTGGCTAATGTGGATGGGCTACGACGAGTTGATTCTTGAGGAGGCCCACAGTTCGGGGTATTCCATTCATCCAGGTGACGCGAAGATGTATCAGGACTTGAGGCAGCACTATTGGTGAAGAAGGATGAAGAAGAACATAGTGGGGTTTGTAGCTAGGTGCCTTAATTGTCAGCAGGTAAAATATGAGCATCAGAGACCGGGTGGCTTGCTTCAGAGGATAGAGATTCCAGAGTGGAAGTGGGAGCGGGTCACCATGGATTTGGGCTCCCACGGACTTCAAGGAAGTTCGATGCTATTTGGATGATTGTGGATTGGCTGACCAAGTCCGTGCACTTCATTCCAATGGGTACTACTTATTCTTCAGATCAGTTGGCTGAGATTTACATCAGAGAGATTGTTCGCCTTCACGGTTTTCCAGTTTCCATCATTCAAATAGAGGCACGCAGTTTACATCGCAATTTGGAGAGTCGTTTAGCAAGAGTTGGGCACTCAGGTGGAGTTGAGTACAAATTTCACCCTCAGACGGATGGGCAGTCCGAGTGCACTATTTAGATATTGGAGGATATGTTACGTTCATCTGTCATTGATTTTGGGGGTTCATGGGACCAGTTTCTACCACTTGCGGAGTTAGCTTACAGCAATAATTATCAGTCGAGCATTCAGATGGTCCCCGTATGAGGCTTTGTATGGGAGGAGGTATAGATATCTGGTGGGTTGTTTTGAGCCCAGTGAGGCTAGGCTTTTGGGTCAGACTTGGTTCAGGATGCATTGGACAAGGTTAAATTGATTTAGGAGCGGCTTCACATGACGCAGTCTAGACAGAAGAGTTATACCGATAAGAAGGTCCGAGATGTGTCTTACATGGTTGGGGAGAAGGTTCTACTGAAGGTTTCACCCATGAAAGGCGTTATAAGGTTCGGGAAGAAGGGCAAGTTGAGCCCTCGGTTCATTGGGCCATTTGAGGTACTTCAGAAGATTCAGGAGTTGGTTTACAAGCATGCCTTGACACCTAGATTGTGGAGTGTGCATATAGTATTTCGTATTTCTATGCTTTGAAAGTATGTCGGCGATCCGTCTCATGTTTTGGATTTCACCACGGTTCAGTTGGATGGTGATTTGACTTATGATGTGGAGCCGGTGTCTATTCTGGATCGGCAGGTTCAGAAGTTGAGGTCAAAGGATATAGCTTTAGTGAAGGTGAAGTGGAGAGGTCAGCCAGTTGATGAGGCTACATGGGAGATAGAGCGGGAGATTCAGAGCAGATATCCGCACTTATTTGAGACTCCAGGTATGTTTCTAGACCCATTCGAGGACGAACACCCGGCCGGTCATTTCAAGAGTTATAGCCCCGTTCTCCCTTTTTTTTGCTTTTTTTGTGCTTTACTGTTGTTTTATGACCAATCAGGTTAGTTGGTTAGGGTATGGAGTGAATTTTGAGACACTTAGTCTCTTAATTGAAAGCTTAAGTTGGAAAAGTCGACCGAATGTCGACTTATGCGTGAAAACACAAGATTTGAATTTTGAGGGTTCCGTTATCTCTATTAGGTGATTTTGAACATCGTAGCATGTTTGGATTCTAATTTGGAGGTCCGTAGTAGAATTAGACTTGAAATGGCGAAAGTTGGAATTTTTGAAAGTTCGGCCGGGAGTGGACTTTATGATATCGGGGTTGGATTCCTATTTTGGAAGTTGTATTAGGTTCGTGGTGTCATTTGTGGCTTGTGTGAAAATTTGAGTCCAATCAGATGTGGTTTGATAGGTTTTGGCGTCGTTTGTAGAATTTGGAAGTTTCAAAGTTCATTAGGTTGGAATCCGTGTGCAATTCATGTTTTTAATGTTGTTTGAGGTGATTTGAGGGTCCGACTAAGTTTGTATGATGTTTTGGGACTTGACGGTATGTTTGGTTGAGGCCCCGGGGGCCTCGGGTCAATTTCAGATGGTTAACGGATTGGAAATGGACTTTGAATATTGTTGAAGTCTGTTGATGTCCTGTGTTCCGGTTTCCTTCTATGCGGTTGCGAGGATGGGTCTGCGATCACGAAGGGTCTTTGAGGCTGTTGATTTTTTCCTCTACGCGTTCGCAAAGTGAGGGACGCGATCGTGGAAGTGGAGAAGCTTGTGCTTCGCGAAAGAGTATAGTGGATCGTGTTTGCGTACAAGGAAGTGAGGCAACTGGGAGACACACAGTGTTCTTTGCGTTCGCGAGTTGTGGATCATGATCGCATAAGCTTGGTAGGGTGGTTCTCCGCGTTCGCGGCTGGGATCATGTGATATCTTAAGAGGATTTTGTGAGCCGGGAAGAATTGTTCTACGCGAATGCGGCTGTTGTTCCGCGATTGCAAAAGGTAATAACTGGGCAACAGTGATAAATTTCAAAAATGAGGGTTTGAACCAATTTTGAGCTAGAGACCTCGGATTTGAGTGACTCTTAAAGGGATTTCAAGGAGTTGATTGGGGTAAGTGATTCTTACTTAATTTTGGCTAAATCCCATGTTTATGTCTTTAATTTCATCATCTAATTTAAGATTTGGGGTGAAAATTAGGGGTTATGAGGAATAGTTCATGGATTATATTTTTGAGGTTTTGAATGGGATTTTGTTATCGGATTTGTGTAAATATGGTATGGTTAGACTCGTGAGTTGTTGAATGGGCTTTGTATTTTTTTACTTTTTTCGGATTTCGAGACATGGGTTTGGGGGACGGGTTTGTGCCGATTTCGGATTTTGGCTTATAAATTCGTATATTCTTTTGGAATTGATTCCTTTAGCCTATATTTATTATATTGTACTGCTTGTGGCTAGATTCGGGACGTTTGTAGACCGATTTGAGAGGCAAAGGCGTGTTGGAGTAGAGTTTTTCCCGGATTGAGTTAAGTAACAATTTCAAACTTGGTTCTGAGGGGTTGAAACCCCAAATTATGCGTTATGTGATGAGTGGTGATTTTACCATTTATTTTAGTCTCTTTCCTTTAGTTTTTATGTCCTTAATTATAATATCAGGTTGTTTATAGTTGTATTGCTAGATGTTCAGGTAAATGATGTCATAAAGAGAGTTGAATTAAATTGAAGTGGTATTGAGAAAAAATGAGTACAAAAAAGCAAGATTAATCCAGTGATTCCGCACCTGCCGAACACTGTTCGCTCATGCGACATCGCATCTGCGAGAATAGGCTACATTACACTAGAATCACAATGACGGTCAGTAATCGGCACTTGCAGAGTCGCTTCTGTGACTATATGGTCCGCATCTTCAGAGAAGGAAATTCCACACAGGTGTCACATCTGCGACTGGCATACCGCTTTGCGGAGTCACACCTGCGGTGATTTATTTCGCAGGTGCGATCAACGTGTTTCAGCTAAGGATAGTGTTGGCATTTCACATTTTCTCGATTCCAAACCCACAAATACACGACCTAGCATATCTTTGGACATTCTTTGGCATATATTTTTGGTATCTTTGGACATATCTTGAGAAGAGAACACAAGTTTTGGAGCTAGGGTTCATGTACACACACTTGGGTCTTGAAGATTTGAAGCTTTTGGTTGAGAATTGCTTACCCATTTATGTTTATTTCTTCATTTTCTTGCTCTGTATTGTATATCTAAGTGTGTAGTATTTTTTCCAACACTTGAATCTTGTTTATGAGAATATTCATATTTAAAGTGTGGATTAAATATCTTGTTGTGCTTATGTATTGAACGATTTTTATTTATCATGAAGTGAGTTATTGTTTCTTTAATTATTCTTGTTCGTTAATGTTTCTAAAGGGAATAGCTAACCCTAGGGCTCGCCCATTTTGCTTCGAATTAATTTTGGGAAAGATAATTTTGTGTTGGGAAAGATTAATTAACAAGAACATGAGGGTTTAACCCTCACTTTATAGATTCTACCTAGGAATAGGATTTAACCAACTTGTAGCCATATTCGGTTGTGCTTAATCTCCTAACAGTTTTAGGGATAATTCGATTAGGAAGTCATGTTAGTTTTCGGAAGAAGCTAATATAGAATTATTACTCGAGGCTAATTAACATAAACTCGCCTATATTTGTAAAATCGTGAAATACACTGGTCATTTTACTTGCTTTCTAGGTTAGCTTACATTTTCGCAATTAGTTATAAATATTTTCTCAAAACCATTTAAAATGTTTTGATTAGCATAATAAGTGATAATTCTCTTACACGCCTAATTTCCTACATATTTTTCTCTCTGGGATTCGAACCCCCGACTCATTGTTGGGTAAATTATATTGCTTGCGACCGTGTCCATTTACTTTTTAGTAGTGGATTTGGACGTCATCAAAATTGGCGCTGTTGACGGGGAACAATTTGGCGTATTTAGGTTGTTTGAGAAGTAAGCGTAAGTTCTTTGGACCAAACTTGTGAATATTTGTGTAATTATTTTCTTATCTTTGTTTATCTTCTTATTTGTTTTCTTAGTTTTTGAAAAATGGCATCATATAATGAAAATTGGTCGGATGGTAGTTGTTTATAACTTGATGACCCTTGTCCTTATTGTGGAGGACCACACTCATGGCAAAATTGTTTAAATTCTCCGAGGGGGCGGATCGTGCGCACAATCTCAAACCCATGAGTGGAGTATTTGTGATAAGCGTGGTCGTCAAAATGGTTATTGGGATTATTATGCTTATTTGTCATTCCCTTCCGTAATCCCCCGCTATGATGATTCTACGTTTTGTGATGACAAGTATAGGGATATGGAAGTGGATGAAGTTGAGCATTTCAAAATGGAGAGTTCAAGCTCATGTTAGAATTCCTACTTGAAGGAGGAAACAAAGAGCAAAATGCCTTGGAGGAGCTTTTGGAAAATAGTCTCCATAATAATTTGGCACTTGAAAGGTTGAACTCACAAATGGAATAAATGCTTGAAGCTTTAGAGGTCCAAAAAGTCTCGGAAGTTGAAGACGAAAATCCTTCTTTGGTGCTTGATCAAAACCAAGAAGAACTTTCAAATGCTCAAAATGAGACGATGATGCTCATGTTGGAGGCCATTCTTGAAAATGAGGAGAAACACAACTTGGCACTCGAGGGATTGAAACAAGTATTGACTCAAAGTGATGAAAATATCCGCACTTTGGAAGATCGAATAAAATTATTGGTTGAGGCTCACTATGCCCACCGATTTGGGAGTGTGGAAAGAAGTCAAGAAGAGTCCAACTTCGAGGAAGAAAGTGTGCTTTATTTTGAGGAATCAAGAATTGAACATCCGCCAATAGACTCCATGCTTGTTTGTGATGCTGAAAAAAATATGGAATTAGAGTCAACCGGTGTAATTGAAAATATGGTTGAAGTTGATTCTAGTTCAGGGGACCAAGAGGATGTCAAAATCGCAGAAAAATTAGAATGTGGAGGCTTGATGTCACATTCCAAGAATTTCTCAACATTTGAGTTATGTGGTGATATGGGAATTGAACTACACGAGTCAATGAGGGATTGCGATGAGGAAAAGCAAAGGCCATACATATTACAATTTGAAGGTACAAGAAGGCAAAATGACATTTTTCACATGAAAGCCAAGAAATGCAAAATGAAGAAACTAAAGTTTGGCTTGATCATCTACTTACCATCCCCCCTTGCTCGAGGTCACAAGCGTGAGTCCAAGTTAGGTGTCCAATTCATATCGTCCAAGTGGAGAGAAAAGTGGTAATGTTGATTCGCGCCATGCCACGCTTGGTGGGAGGCAACCCATCGTTTTCATAATTTTAAGTCATTTTTGATTTTTTTTAGAATAGTTTATTATGTTATTTTTGACTAATCTGCAAATTTTTAGATTTTTTGGAGTTGAATTAAGGGGTTTGAGGTGTTGGAACAAGCCAAAACAGTGGCTGCCTAGATCTACCCAGTTTAACTCTGGTGCAACCGCACCTGCATACAAAGGCATGCAGGTGCGCTTTCGCAGAAGTGAAGAAACTAGGCGCAGATGCGAATTATGTGTAGGTGCGATTAAATACCGTAGAAGCAGCTTCGCAGAAGCGCTTCTTCTACCGCACGTGCATAAGTCGGGCAGGTATAATGAACAAACCCTCATTTCATCAAGTAATACTCTTTAACTCTTTTTCCCCCAAACTCAAACTCCTCCATCTCTCACATAACTGCTACTCAAATTCTCCACTGCACTCAATTCTACTGCTCTCACACAAGACAATCAGGTACTCATCAACACCCTCTCTCTCAGCTGCTCTTTTTTCTTTTCAATTTTCTTCTTCTTCTTCTTCTTCTTCTTCTTCTTCACAGTCATTACCCACAGTCTCATATCTTCCATTCTCGATTAAGGTTTATATTAGGGTGAGCGAATTGGTTGAGAGTGTGCATTTGTGTGTTGTTGTAGTTGAAAAATGATTTTGGGGGAAATCTGAGTACCCAATTTGTTTAAAAAAGCATAGCATTCTCAGTGCTCGCTAAGTGTTTGACAAATTGTCCGAAAGAAACTTTGCTGGTAAGTGCCTTAAAATGATGCTTAATCACGTCGTGTAAAGTTGTAGATCATAAATTTAGATGTTTTGAGTATAAATTTTGTGTAAAAAACGTGACTTAAATTGAAGTAGAGTCGGCAGTTGCTGGGTTTTTGAAACCCCTGATGAGCACCGCAGAAGCGGAAAAGTGCCGCAGATGTAGCTTCGCACCTGCTGGTCCTTCTTCGCAGGTGTGATTTCTTTTCAGCTAGGAAACTTCGCAGAAGCAAAAGAAATCTCGCATAAAAGGTACCACACCTGCGATGGTTTTTCCGCAGGTGTGTAACATGTAGATTTTGCAAAACACCAGTGGCTTTGCAATTTTGGCTTGGCGGGTCGTTCGACTTGATTCTTTGGCCTAATTGCATTGTTTTGAATTGCTTAAAATGATTCCAATTCACGACTAACTTTTTGTTGATTTATGAAGGTACTTTGAGCTTAAAATGGACCCGAACATGAATGACAATGCTCTGCATGATAACGAAATTGAAGAAGTGGCTGAGGATTTGAACTATGATTCTAACAGACTCATGTCTTCCCAATGCCAAGCCCGGTGTTATGATGATCTCCTCATGAACATGCTCAAGCTCGAGAAGGGAATTGCCGATGACAAAGTGGCCGAGCTCCTTGCAGATTTCCATGGCCGTCTAGTTTCAAGCAGCTGGACCTGTTTCATCCCCACTCCATGCAAAGTCAATGAGGAATGGGTTAGGGAATTTTACGCTAATTTAAGGCATACACATTTCCAAAAGAATGAGATTACAATAAGGGGAAAGACTGTGAAATTCGGAGTTGAAGAGATAAATGATGTCTATGGGCTCCCAAATCATCCGTTTGAGCCAATGCAAGAAAGAGTTTCACGACCCAATTTTCCCTCCGTTGGGTATCGTGACGGCACCCAGTCTTAAGGATGAGGTAAGCCTATTATTAACAAACATCAATTATAATATAAGAATCATTTAAGTGCTTTTTGAAATAAATCTCTGCACATTACAGATCTTCCAAAAACCCGGTAAATACAAGTCATAAGCTCTACAGAAGTTTACACTATAACTCCTAAATACCACTGTTCAGAAATAATTACAACAGTGTATGAACAAAATAAGACGATGACTCCGAAACCCGCGAATGTTGGAGCGGTATTACCTTGAGTCTCCACAATAGAAACCACGCTGGGAACTATCGATCGTCCGGCTATGCAAAACATGGGATCTGCACAAAAATATGTACAAGTGTAGTATGAGCACACCACAACAGTGCCCAGTAAATATCAAGACTAATTTCGGTAAAGTAGTGACTAGGGGTGGGCATAAAATCCGAAAAACCGAATTCCGAACCGAACTGACCTGAATTAATTTGGTATTTTGGTTTTGGTTTTTTCGGTATTTCGGTCTAATTTGGTATTAAATTTTTGGTATTTCGGTTCGGTTTTCGGTATTACAATTTTAAAATTTCGATATACCGAATATACCAAATATTTTAAGGATATTTTTTTTTGGACCCTACCTATATCTACCCACCCAGTGCCCAGCCGGCCAACCCAATTTAATTCCCATTCCCGTCGCCCCCAAGCCCAACTGCCTAAGCCCAGTACTCTTAGTCTTAGGCTATTAGGTTAGGCCATTTTAATTTTTGGCAATTAGCAAATTAGGTTGAACCAATGGCTCTCTCATCTTCAGTTCTTCTTCTTCATCCATGCCGCAATCCTTTCCCTGAAGAATCCAAACCACCAGAGAACACAAATAAGTAAGTAAACACCATCTCGACATGCTTGTGCTTTCTACACTCTGCAGGGAATTTTTAAATCCATTTTGTCCCCTCATATCCACTGCAAATCCCAATCAAAACGAAATAATCCGAATTACCTTCAACATAATTAAATTAAAGGGATACCTTTGTTTATCCTATATACCATAAAGTCCCTTCATTGTTATGCTATTTCACATTGAGTTAGGACCAGACAATCAAATGTATGGCATGTGACAAAAATAGATTAAACCAATTCTTCGTATATAAATACACAAATCCATTNATATATGAAATGGAAAAGATCGAATTGTTTCCATATTGAATTTGTAAATCAGCTACTTGTGTCTCTATCTCTCCGGTTAATTCAAAGAATTGAGCAATGACTTAAAAATATCACTAACTAGAAGAATACATGCTAGTAAAAATCTCAATTATGCGTTGTAATATGTTAGTATATCAATTTGTACATTTCCATATGTCCTTCTACTTCAAATTTATTTACAAGTATATTTATATGTTTTATGTTTTTTTATATGTAAAGTTAATGTACTTCTGGGTCAGCAACATATGAGAAAGTTTTTCCTCACGGCAGTGTGGCACTACGTTTGGATTTGGCAGCATTTTAATTTTTGTTTGGTATACACATAACACAATTGAATAATTCATAAACCGAAAACCGTACCGAACCAAAATAATAAATACTGAATTGTACCGAAATAATTTGGTACGGTATTTGGTATATACAATTGATAAACCGAATATCGAAATACCGAACCGAAATACCGAACGCCCACCCCTAGTAGTGACGAGGACTAGTCGAGACACCCACTAGTCTAACTGTAACGACTCGGTCGGTCATTTTGAGAGTGAGCGCCCTGATTCCCTAATAACTGCTTCTCCTATGTCTATTTATGCTATTAGAACTTGTCGAAACGTTAAGGGGTGAAATTTGGAATGATTTTAAACACATAGTCCATAAATGTGGAATTTAGCTTTAGAAATCGGACCGTAGCTAGTACTGTGTGAAGACGAGTCCGTAATGGAATTCCGTCGACTCTGTTAGCTCCGTTGGGTGATTTTGAGGTTAGGAACGTGTTTGGAATGTGTTTTCAAGATCTGTTGTGGAATTAAGCTTGAATTGGCGAAAGTTAGAATTTCGACGATTTCGGCCGATAGGTGAAAGTTTGATATCGGTCTCGAAATGGAATTCCGAGAGTGATAGCAGGTTCGTAATGTCATTTATGACATGTGTGCAAAATTTGAGGTCATTCGGATGAGTTTTGACGTGATCCAGCATCAAATGTGAATTTTAGAAATTTCATAAGTTCTTAGGCTTGAACATATGCAAATTTGATGATTTTGATGTTATGAGACGTATTTCTAAGGGATGTGACCATAGGTGATGATGGTGTGATAAGGATGCAGGGCCGTATTTGTGTGCCCAATGTAGATGGGCTTCAGGAGTTGATTCTTGAGGAGGCCCACAGCTCGCCGTATTCTATCCATCCGGGCACCGCGAAGATGTACCAGGATCTGAGACAACACTATTGGTGGCGAAGGATGAAGAAGAATATAGTGGAGTTTGTAGCCAAGTGTCTCGACTGTCAGCAAGTCAAATGTGAGAATTAGAGACCGGGAGGGTTTCTTCAGCAGATTGAGCTTCCAGAGTGGAAGTGGGAGCGGATCACCATGGATTTTGTGGTTGGACTTCCTCGGGCTTTGAGGAAGTATGATGCTATTTGGGTGATTGTGGATCGACTAACCAAATCAGCCCATTTCATTCCAGTGTTGACTACATATTCATCTGAGAGGTTGGCTGCGATTTATATCAGAGAGATTTTTCACCTCCACGGTATTCCAATATCTATCATTTCAGACAGAGGTACATAGTTCACTTCACGGTTTTGGAGAGCCGTTCAGCAGGAGTTAGGCACCAGGGTGGAGTTGAGTACAACCTTTCACCCTCAGACGGGCAGTCCGAGCGCACGATTCAGATTCTTGAGGATATGCTCCGTGCCTGTGTGATGGATTTTGGAGGGTCATGGGATCAATACTTGCCTCTTGTAGAGTTTGCTTATAATAACAGCTACCAGTCCAGCATTCACATGGCGCCATATGACGCTTTGTATGGCAGGCGGTACAGGTCTCCAGTGGGATGGTTTGATCCGGGCGAGGCCCGATTGTTGGGTACAGACTTGGTTTAGGATACCCTGGACAAGGTGAAGGTGATTCAGGAGAGACTTCGCACAACTCAGTCCAGGCAGAAGAGTTAATGCGGACCGGAAGGTTCGTGACTTGGCATTTATGGCTGGTGATCGGGTTTTGCTTCGGGTATCGCATATGAAGGGCATCATGAGATTCGGAAAAAAGGGTAAGCTGAGTTCGAGGTTCATTGGCCCTTTTGAGGTACTACATCGGGTTGGCGAGGTTCCTTATGAGTTAGCCATGCCTCCCAACCTGACAGGAGTCCATCCGGTATTCCACATTTCTATGCTCCAAAAGTATCACGGTGATCCGACTCATGTTTTGGATTTCAGCTCAGTCCAGTTGGACAAGGATCTATCATATGTTGAGGAGCCTGTAGCTATATTGGACAAGCAGGTCAAAAAGCTCAGGTCGAAGAATATTGCCTCAGTCAAGGTTTAGTGGAGGGGTCATCCGGTCGAGGAGGCGGCTTGGGAGACCGAGCATGATATGCAGAGTCAGTACCCTCATCTTTTCACAGCTTCAAGTATGTTTCTATACTCGTTCGAGGACGAACGATTTTCTTAACAGGGGGAGAATGTAACGACCCAGTCGGTCATTTTGAGAGTGAGCGCCTCGATTCCCTAATAACTTCTTCTCCCATGTCTATTTATGCTATTAGAACTTCTCGGAACATTGAGGGGTGAAATTCGGAATGCTTTTGGACACATAGTCCATAAATGTGGAATTTAGCTTTAGAAATCGGGTCGTAGCTAGAAATATAGGAAGACGGGTCCGGAATGGAATTCCGTCGACTCCGTTAGCTCCATTGGGTGATTTGTAGGTTAGGAACATGTTCGGAATGTGGTTTCAAGGTCTGTTGTAGAATTAGGCTTGAATTGGCGAAAGTTAGAATTTCGGCGATTTCGGTCGAGGTGAAATTTTGATATCGGGCTCGGAATGGAATTCCGAGAGTGACAGCAGGTCTGTAATGTCACTTATGACCTGTGTGCAAAATTGAGCTCTTTCGGATGTGTTTTGACGTGATTCGGCATCGAATGTGAATTTTAGAAATTTTATAAGTTCTTAGGCTTGGATCTATGAAAATTTGATGATTTTGATGTTATGAGATGTGTTTTAAAGGCTCGACCAAGTTTTAATGGGGTATTAGGGTTGGTTGAGGTCGCGGGGACCTCGGGTGTATTTCAAATGCTCAACGGGTTAGATTGGGAGTTAGGAAGCATCAGAGTTTTGCTGGTTCTGGTTTTCTCTTATGCGTTCGCGTGGAAGTAGTCGCGAACGCGTAGGCTTAATGGGCTTCAGGTATTTTTTTGCTATGCATTCGCAGGTTGAAGAGTGGTTCGCATAGGTATGGCCAGGCACTGTATCGCAAACGCAGGGGTCTGAACGCGTCCGCGTAGTTATGAGCTGGGGTCCCAAGGGTTGGTTCGTTACCCTTCGCGTTCGCAGGTCTGGGACCACGTTCGCAGAGGGTTAGGGAGCCTGAGGTTCGCGATCGCAGGCCCTCTTCTGCGTTCGCATAGGTCATTTTCTGGGCGCGTGTTCCTTACTCTTCGCGTTCGCGATGGTCCTTCCGCGAACGCGTAGAACAATGCCTGGGCAGATTCTTTAAGACCAAAAATCGAGGGTTAAAGCCTATTTTCACCATTTGTTAATTTGAGAGCTCGAGAAGGGCGATTTTTGAAGAATTTTTCACCTGAGTAACTTGGGTAAGTGGTCTGTACCTAACTCAGATCAATCTCCATGATTTCTAACTTAAATCTAGTCCTTAAAATTCGAATTTGGGTGGAAAATTTGGGAAATATTTGATAAACTTCATAGACCGAATTATTGAGTTTTGATTGGGTTTTTAACATTCGATTTGAGATATTCTTATATGGTTAGACTCGTGAGTGAATGAGTGTCCGAAAAACATAATTTTTACCCGATTCCGAGACGTGGTCCCGGGGGACTTTCTTTTGGGCGAATTTCCTAATTTCGCGTATTTGCTTCGAATTAATTAGCTATTTTGATTCCTTAATTTACATTATGCAATCGAATTTATTAGATTTGGGCCACCCGGAGCCGGAGACTCATGGCAAAAGCGTGATTTTGGGTTGAGTAGCGCAGTCGAGGTAAGTGGCTTGCCTAACTCTGTGTTGGGGACTTCCCCTTAGGTTGTTTTCATACTTTATTTGATATATGGGTTCCGTGTACGTGAGGCGACGAGTGCGTACACGGGTCATTGTTGCTAAAACTTCACTTTTTCCTTTCATAACATAAATCATTTACTCTTATTTCATTGTCTTCCTGCCTTAACTGTGTAGTGCAGCTTAGGAATGAACATGTCTACCTGCTTTACTTGAGTTACTCCTAATTTCTACTATTTGTACCATGTTTAGGTAGTTTTATCCATATTTGCTGTGATTTTCTTCTAAACTGTTCAAATACACTGTCTCCGATATTGATTGCATTGCATATTTAAATTGGGACTACATACTAGATTCCGGGAGCTTTTCCCCTGTACTGCATTGCATATTTAAATTGGAACTACGAACTAGATTCCAGGATCTTTCCCTCTGTACTGCATCGCATATTTAATATATCTTCGTTATTCAGTTGTATAGAGCTATAGTAGTAAAGAGCTTGTGATTATGGTGACGTTTCGGGTTTTGGGAAGTGAAAAATGTAAATGCCGAGCGGCTGGGTTATATATTTTATCTTCTTCCTTTTCTATTTTATTGTTATATTGCTTTACTTTCCGCATGTTTTAGGCTTACCTAGTCGTAGAGACTAGGTGCCGTCACGAGACCGTTGGGAGGGTAATGCGGGTCGTGACACTAACGAACTGAACCAGTATAAATATAGGAATAAAGGAAAAGACGATATACACATAAAGGCTACGAAATATAGCTAACAATACAGTAAATTCAATAAGGAAGGAAAAACAACAAGTATCAGCGGGAAATATGAAATAGCACAAAAAGGGTGAATAAAACTCAAACAAAATCTAGGATGTAAATATACAACACGGGCAAGTAATGACTCAACAACTTCAACCACTTCTACATCAAGTTCGTCATCATTTCCATGAGGTTCCAAACCTCGGACAAATCACCACTCACGGATCCCAATAGCTGAATTCTAACATTGGAATCTTGTGCCCTCATTTCAGGTAATAACTGCACGGACGCCTCACGTGTCAATTGGGGTCATTTCCACACATATGGTAAGTACAACATGGGTATCTATATTCGACAACAACAAGGAAACCTTAACCCAATAGAAGTGCTGAACTAAGTGTATGCTTATGCAGGTGTCCGAACATAATTTAACAACCAATGAGCATAAGGAGGTAGAAAGGTGCAACACGTACAACGTCTTCTCACTAACTTTCAAACAAATAAACAGCAAGTGAACCATTACACAATATCAACACCAAAGAATGCCCACAGGCCAACACTACTATCACAAACAATCCCTGACATAGCCCACCTTGTCTCACCACGTGTGCAGTAGTAAAGTATATGCCCGCCTTGTTTAGCCACACATGCATAATCATGTTCCCACATTGTCTCGCCACATGCGCAGCCCTCAATTTCATATCTCGCCTTATCACGCTGTGTGTGAAATATCAATAGTAAAACGACACGGCAGAAACCTTGTGCAAATCCCCATATCAACAACCGCACGGCAGAAATCTCGCGCATCACCGCAGCAAGTACAAAAACAACAATGAAAATAGTTCATGATACAATACATCAACTCAAGAACCTTCGATCACAAGATAGGCAAAATAGTCCACAATAAATAAACACAATAAAGAATGCTAGGCATTTTACGAATAGCTCAACAAGGAAGGAAATAACATGTAACAGCCGCACCTAAATACATGGGTTGGCAACAAGAAACTAACATAAATTCGATAACTCTATGTATGGGTATGTCAACTAAGGTATAGTCTATCAAAACTTCCTTTAAGGTCGGCAGTCTCGAGGGTGTTTCAGCAAATCCACTTAAGAACAAGCAACATGAAAATAATCATAACTTTAGCTGAGACCAAATAATTATAGGATGAGATAAAGATAGTTACAATTAGAGATAAGCAGTTAAGAAGACATAACATGACAGTAAAAAGGAGTAACAATCTTCAGATAGGTCAATTAGGAGTCAAATTGGCAATAGGAGTAAATCCAAAAGTAAGAAAATCTACATTTAAGCAGGTAATGATGAAACTAGAATTTACGAAATTCAATCATGTCAAGAACAATTCATACTCAGAGAATATACGGACCTAAGATTCCTAAAGGGCCAACTTTCCGCAAATAAGCCCGAGCACGCACTCGTCACCTCGCGTACACGGACTACAATCAACACAAAAGACTCAAATCCTAGGGAAAACTTCCCTCACACGGACTACAATCAACACAAAAGACTCAAATCCTAAGGAAAACTTCCCTCACACAAGGTTAGGCAAGATACTTACCTCAAATACGACAACTCGGTACTATAAAATGGACTTCTCGGGTGAAAAGGCATCTGGACGGCTCAAATCCAACTAGAAAAACTTCAAAACACACATAAAACTTATAAGGAACTATTCCGGATAATAAAGTTTCGATCTTTATATAAATCTAAAAGTCGACCCCCGGGCCCGCACCTCGGAACCTGACGAATTTTATAAAATACGAACACCCATTCCAAAATGAGTTCAACCATATCGAATTCACTCAAATCCGATACCAAAATCTCGATCAAAACCCCAAAATTTGGCCTAAGAATTTTTCTCAAATTTTTCCCAATTTTCCACTCTAAATCCATAATTTAATGTTGAAATTACAGATATAATCATGAGAATTAACAAAAACTAGGTAAGAATCACTTATCCCAAACACCCACGCAAGAATCTCTCCAAAAATTGCCTTCTACCGAGCTCCCAATTAAATTTTGTGATATGAACTCAAAACCCTCGCTTTTGAACTTTAAAATCTGCCCAGGTAATCCTTCTTTGCGTTCGCGTCCAACCCATCGCGTTCGCGATGAACCAAAATCTCAAAAGCGATTTCCATACTCTTCTCCGTTAGCCTCTAGTATAATAGCCATACCCTTTCGTAAAAAACATCAAATGACAAATGGTTTAATATTTTGAAAACTAGACACCAAGATCTACAACTTTCATGTTTTGGTCATCTTCCCAATTCCTTATAGATTTTGAGATATAAGCTGCCATAGTCAGCCCTATGCAACACAAAATTCTTCCTCGTCTTCCCGGATAGTCTGTAGTGTACCAGGCATAACTTTTTTTACACAAATCCAAATGCTAAACTTTTATCTTTCTGAAAACTAGACTCAAAGGAATACAACTTTCATTTTTGGATCATCTTCAAATTCCTTATCGATTGTGAGATATGAGCCTCCAAAGTCAGACTTGCGTAACAGAGAGTTTCTTCTTTGCGAACGCAAGGCTCTCCTCGCGAACGCGAACAACAAAGTCTCTGAAGCCAAATCCTTCTTCGCGAACACGAAGAACAACATTAGACACGAGCATCAGCTATTGCAAAACAGCCCGAAATGATCCGAGACCACCCGAAACACACTTGAGGCCCCCCGGACCCCCTCCAATCACAAAAAACCAGTCATATATCCTAAAACGGACTCGCTCGAGGTCTCGAATCACATTAAAAACGCCTAAACAATGAATCAAACCATGAATCGAACTTATGAACTTTCAAATCTTCAAACTTATAAACTCGTGTCGAAACCTATCAATTCAACTCGGAATGACGCCAAATTTTGTAGACAAGTCCCAATTGACATCGCGGAGCTGCTCCAACTCTCGGAATCACATTCCGACTCCGATATCCCAAAACGTCAACTATGGTAAAACTTCTCCATTTTCCAAACTTCAAATTTTCTAACTTTCGCCGAATTACCTCAAATTACTCTACGGACCTCCAAATCCAATTTCGGACGCTTACCTAAGTCTTAAATCACCATACGAAGTTGTTGTCATTACCCAAAACTCAATCTAGAGCCGTTTACACAAAAGGTAAACCTCTAGTCAAATCTTACCACATAAGCTTTCAAAATTAAAATCCATCTTCCAATTCGACTCCGGATCATCTGGTAACTTAATCCAACCATGCACGCAGGTTGATATACACAATGTGAAGTTGTTCAAGACCTTACACCACTAAACGAAGCTTAAATTCTCAAAACGACCGACCGGGTCGTTACAAAGAGATACATGCGACAATGGTGATTAGCTAGCCGCAAAGCTTTGTCCTCCAGGTCATAGAGTGACTTGAGCTACAAAGAAAAGAGCCATCAAATATGGTGATTTCAAAGTGGAAGCAAAAATATTGTTGTATATCATTGCGAGTAGAGTGTCTCCGTGTGGGAACGTGTCCAATGTCCCATATACCAGTGCCTTGTTAATTGCTAGCATCCTTGATGGCATTCCTATGAATGTCAGTCACTACATTGTTCGGGAGCTAAAGGAGTATGTGCTTTAAGGTGGCACATCATTGATATTCCCATCATCGATTACAGAGTTGTGCTGGCGTGCATAGGTTGCGAAATGGAACAAAGATCATTTGATACCGGCAGACAAGCCCTTTCACCCATTGAGTGTGACAGGAGAATGCAATGTGATAAAGAGAAAGAAGAGTAAATAGAGATTTTTTTAGGTGAGACGCCCTCCTCACAAGCTACTCAGGACGAGGGACCGTTTGGGATGCTGAATTCCCAACTTGCATCCATTCGTGACTTAGTAGCACAACTCCATAGTAGGCTTTCACATTCCCAGCCTATGCCCGAATATTGTACCAGGGAAGAAATGAAGACCTACATGGAGGTCCAGAAAAAGCAGGCAGAATCTCACGAGAAGTCGGTGGCTTCTGTTGGCAGGCTTAGAAGAAGGGTAAGTTTATGATAAACATGTGGAGAGGCATAAAGACCATATTCAAGTGTGGGCAGCCAAACAAGAGGATACCAGTCGAGGACAAAGATGATAGCGAAGAGGACAAGAGGATACAACATTGATGTGCCTTTTTCCCGCAATCTGCTAGTCTGATGCAGACCTCAGGAAGACCCTCAACCTACTCTCATTTTATTTTAATATTGTGCAGTGAGGACACTACAGTTTTTTTAGTTGGGGATGGCTTTAGGGAGTATACTTTATTTGTACATTGATGCTTAACTTGTGCCTTTGCTGGGCTTATGCTTATGTAAATATTGTATGCCCTTGCCAGGCTTATGTTACTATTATTTTTCATGTGCTCTTGCCGAGCGTAGTTTGGGATTGGTGATATATTTGCGGATTAGTTGCTTTTGTTATTCTATTTTATTTTTCTTTATTGATTTATTTCTTTAGTAGTTTTAGCTTATGTTATTTTTTGTTCCTTTAGTATTAGTTGCTTTTGTTATTTTACTTTCTTTAGTAGTTTTTAGTTATTTTATTTTTATTCCTTTAGTATTTATTTTATTTTCTTTACTAGTTTTTAGTTTATATTATTTTTATCTCTTTAGTAGTATTTCCTTAGATTTTCTTTACGCTTCGGTTCTTTCCCGAAGAATATTTTTATGTTGAAGAGGGTAACGTTTCCACATGATGGATGGTGTGACAACTGTTTTAAGAGAATTACTCTAGATTTGTTATGTGGAGACTTTTGGATTATTTGGTACTAATAAAATTAGTCTCTTGTAGGTGGAGTGTGAATTAAGAATACCCCTCTGAATTTTCGTTGTAAATTGAAAAAGTAAGTTGCATAAGGAAGAATAATTTTGGTGATAACTCTTTGGCTCATTTTGTGACTCTTTGCCCCCTAGTTGGAATGAAATTTCTCAAATTGAAGTGAAATTGATCCGTCTTGATTAGTTCATGTGCCGTGTGTGTTAGTTTTATTTAAAAATAATTTGTGTTTACTATTATCATCTAGAACTTGCACGATTGGTCTTTCAATGCTAAATGTTAATTATGTTTGGTCAGAGGGATGACCTTAGGCATTCTTTGTGATCTTTAAAAAAGTCTCTTTAGCCTTTCGAGCTTACCATTGCATAAATATTATCACTAGTTTACCCCATTTGAGCCTTTAACCTTTTATTTGGCTACCTCATTACAAACCTTTACCCTTTTGTGAAATAATTCCCCCTTTTGAACCCGTCCCTCCTTGAATGTTAAGAATGAGTCTAAAAGCCTAAGTTGGGGGGTGTTGGTGTTAATTTTGATATTGGTAAGGTTGTACATAGTGTGTAGAAACATATACCTCATAGTTGTTACATGAATTAATCAAGCTCCAAAGGAAAATAGTTGTATAAAAAGGTATGAAGTCTTGAGAAAATTATATAGGTACTTTATGGTGGTTCTACATTGGTAACCAAATGTCAATAAAGGCGATATGGTTTAAAAAGAAGCAAAGTGCAAAAAAGAAAGACAAATGTGAGTAGTGTTCTAGAAGGGTGTAGTCACTTGTATCCCAAATGATTATCCTACCCTTCCCTAAGACTACATTACAAGCTTAAAAAGTCCTTATGGGATCTCCAGCCGAATGTGAATAGGTGGTGAATTAAAATAAGGGAAAGCTTATGGCATGATATTTTGTAACACTTGAAATTCTTTGTTGAGAGTGAGAGTCTTTGTGCATTTGTCCCTTGTATTATTATAAATATGGTGATTTTGGAACTTTCTTTCTTGTGAGGGCACATGGATTATGATATATTGGTGAAATTGATAATATTCTGAATTATGTAAGTGAGCATATGTAGTAGACTAGTACTTTTGAGTCACTTCTTGAGGCTTGGTTGTTGTCACTTGATTATTTTGAAACCTCATTGCATTCTTGAAGTTGTTTTTAAATGAGGAAGTTATTTGGTTGAGATTCACATGTTTGAGCCTAATTATGAGTACCAACCAAATCCATAAGTATGGTGCTTTGGAGAATGTGATTTGTAAATGATATCAATGCTAATTATGCTTTAAATGGTATAACCTCATTGAATTGGTTGTTTTGATTTGCTTGAGGACAAGCAAAAGCTTTAAGTTGGGGGTGCTGATGAGTGGTGATTTTACCATTTAAGTTTAGTCTCTTCCCTTTAGTTTTTATGCTCGTTAATTAAAATATGAGTTTGTTTATGGTGTGTATTTCCAGATTATCAGGTAAATGATGCCATGAAGAGAGTTGAATTCAATTGAAGTGGTATTGAGCAAAAAAGAGTAAAAAAAAAGCAAAATTCCTTCAGTGATTCCACACCTGCGAAATTCTGTTCGCTCATGTGACATCGCATATGCGAGTGGATGGTCGGATCTGCGAAAAATGGGCTACATTGTAGTGGGACCGCATCTGCGGTCAGTAATCTGAACTTGCGAAGTTGCTTTCGCGACAATATGGTCCGCATCTGCGGAGAAGGAAATTACACATTGGCTCCGCATCTATGACTGGAAGACCGCTTTTGCAAAGTCGCACCTGCGGTGATTTATTCCACAGGTGCGATACCACAGTATAAAGAACAGAGCAAGAGACTCCAAGAAAGCAAGCTATATCATAGATACGAAAGGTTTCCTACAAAAGGGGCTGGCTATTGCCAAGTTGCACAAACAGTTAATTTGCTTATAGTCTCAAAAGTTTTCCTACCAAAGGGGCTGGCTTCAACAACCCATAAAGGAAGGCTTGCCAAGCTACACAACTCAGAAAACTTTTGTACTATAAGCAACCCAACTGTTATAAATCAGAAAACTTTAGTACTACAATAAGCTAACTTTCTTAGAGTATTCTTACTCTATTTTCATACATGGACCGGCCTTTCCATCCATTCGAAAGAAAGAACAAGAGGGAAATTTAGAAAGAACTCATATGTAATATATCACAAAGGATACAAGATAGTTTACAAGATGATTGCAAGATAATTGCAATATGATTCTAAGATGATCTTACAACTACTACAAGGCCTCCTTTATATAGGGCTAAGAGGTTATTACAAGACAAACTTACATTAAAATAAACCTATCTTACATGGAAAACTTATTTACAAGTGGGTCCCTTTTTACATGTGAAGGACCTTAGGCAAAACAACTAAAAAGCTTCTGAAAACATGTGACTGAGGTGACATAAACGCGGTTTAGCATGTGAAAGGTTGTGGAAGCATGTGAAGATGGTGTGATGCATGTGACGAAGCACGTGGAGGCATGTGAAAGCCTGTAAAAGTGGGACCCGAATGGTTTGGAAGGATGTGGAATTTTGTCTTGGCATGGGTAGATGATTTCTTAGGGTTTTTGGTAGGTAATGGAGGATTATGGTGGGATTAACAGGGATTTAGATAATTGTCTTCCATTGATCTTCTTGGTTTGTCTTCTAGGCATCTTTTCAGAGATCTTGTGTAGTAACGCCTAGAACTTGAAGATTCTCCTTCGGCATGTTCCTTCTCCTTTGGATTGTGGGATGTGATCCGCAAGCTTAACCTGGAAATGTCTTGAGTTATTTTTTCGTGGATGATTTCATACGGAGTTTGATATTCTTTTGCTGCTTCTCAGACTTTTTCCTAGTGAGAATGAGTGCTGGTATAATTCCAACTTGCCCAATCTTTTGGCCATATTTCTTTCTGGATGCACCTGTTTTGCTGGAAGATAATTCTTTGTGATTCACTGTATTCTTCTTCCATGGATAAGATAGACACGGGAAATTTCCACCAGAATGACGCTTCTGCTTGTGCCTGGACTTTTCCATTAATAATCTTCACTGGCCTATGAAACATGAATACCTTTGCATTGTAGGAATCGCTGAAACATTTTACCCAATATCTTCTTGGCTTGAACCATAATAGAAATACTTTAAGACCTGGTTCAATGTTATCAAAATCTTTGAAGACATTGCACTTGAATTCCATGAAGATGTAGTACTGATGACATAGGTACCAGAAAAACCATAATAATTCTTATGGAAAATCCTTGGCTTGAGCTATGAATATATGGAAGAATGGATATTCTGGATTGACCCCGTGTGGTTTGAGAATTGATCCTCCGTGTCTCCGAAAAACTTGAAGCTCATAATAAGTTCTTCTTTCCGTAAGAATTGACAGATCAAAGGGATCCATGAGGTTGAACAACTCGGTGGATGATCTGTTGGCTTCAATGAACTTGTTCCTGATACACTTGAGAACATGAAGATGTGATTGGTTATGTTTTGCTTAGGCTTCAGCTTTGCCGAGGAAAATCTCTTTGAAAAGTCTTCCGACCGTGATAGAAAATCCGCGAGAATATTATCTTTTCCTTTCAGGTGTATGACTTGGAACTTGTATGGAGAGAACCATTGAGCCCATATGAGAATTTGATGATTGGTGATAATTTTTGCATTTATCTGGATCATCTTTGGGAAGCCCTTCATATCCATCTCTATCAGAAATTCTGTGTGAATCAAGAAAAAATTGAATTTCTTGATTCCATTTTTTACTGCAAGGATTTCTTTGAAGGTGGAGTGGTAATGTTGTTCCGCTTCTTTGAACTTCCCGCTGGCATATCAGCATATATTCCTCTGGGCACCTTTTTCTTCGAATAGAACGACACTCCAATACTCATTGTTGGCATCAGTCTGCAGTATCTCTTACCGTCTGAAGGGATGTAGAGGGACTTGACATTTTTAGAAATCTCATTTATTTCCCTGACTGTTTCATCTTGCTTTTTTCCCCATGATGCATCATTTTTCTTGAGCATTTCTGTGAGTGGAGAAATATATGTAGAGATATTTGGGATAAAATCTCTCACATAATTTACTATGCCCAAGAACTGTTGGATCTGCTTTGTTGTGACGTTGGTATCTGGAAACTTGAGTAGTTCTTGACATATATGTGGTCCTGGACTGTATGCACCTTGGATATAATGCATTCCAAGAAAATCAATCTCCTTTTGGGCAAGAACCATCTTTTTAAAGCATGATCCTGTATTGTGTTATCAATGCCTCAAACTGACGAAGCAAATTGACATGTTCCTCCAATGTATAGCTGAATAGCAGGATGTCATCAATGTAAACCAAATAGGTATGGAGGATGGGCTGGAATATTTTTATCATGTCTTTTTGGAACAGGGAGGGTGCAGTTTTTAATCCGAAGGGCATGAACTTCCATTGGAAGTGATGATCGGGGATGCAAAAACCAGTTTTGGGTCTTTCTTCAGGGTGGATTCCCAATTGCCAAAATCCAGATTTTAAATCAAACTTGGAAAAATATTTGGCCTTGGCTAGGTGGGAGAAAAGAGTGAGTTTATTTGGGATAGGAAATTTATCATCTTGGAGGAAATGGTTAAGTGGCTGGTAGTTAATGACTAACCTGAGTTTTCCTCTTGTCTGCTCAGCTCTTTTGTTGACGTAGAATGCTTCGCATGCCCATTGTGAGTCCGATGGCTCTATTAGATCAAATTCCAAAAGTTCTTCACATTCTTTTTTTGCTAACTGGAGATGATCTGGATTCATGCCTGAATGACTTGCTTTTGTTGGATTGATGTTTTCATTTTTCTTGAAAGGGAGCTTAATAAAAAATTCTTCATTTTTCCATAACGGGCTTTTCCCTTTCTTCATGAAGTCTTTGTGGGATTCAGCACATGAATTCTCAATGAGATGTTGCTCAATCTCTTTGATTTGTTCATCATTGGTGATTTGGAATAGCCTTGGAATCTCAGAGTAAGGTTTGAACTGCTTCTTGAAAGCTATCCCGTTAGCCTTGATCTGGAGTTGATCTTTGAGTTGTCTGTAAATGTCGAACCCAACAATAAGGTCTTTTCCTGGTACATCAGATCCTATCATCTTGGTTCTGTACTTCAGTCCTGGAAAGAATTCAATTGTGACCGGATGCTTTGTGATGACAGTGGTAGTCAGGATTCCATTTGATGCAGTGTTGAAATCCTTAAAGTGCGGCATCCATTGATCTTCCGGGAGAACAACAGGATTTATGAGTGAGGAAGCAGCTCCAGTGTCGATGAAAGCAATAAGTCGAATTGGTCTATCCCATTTGGATTAATAGACTTTGAGTTCTACTCGAGGAACGACTGTGAGAGCGTTGATCTCCTTTGGGACTTCGATCTCTGGTTCTAAAATTTGATAGTGATCATTTCCTTGATCTTCATAGATATCCAGAGAGAATAGAGTTTCTTCAATAGGTTCATCATCCACAGAGAATATGGATTCAAGGTCCTTCTCTTTTTCGAGATGTATGCCAGTATAATCTTCAATTTATTGAAGGAGTTTGACAGAGCTTCTTGATTGGAGACAGTTTTTTGCAAAATGTCCAATCTTTTGGCAAATAAAGCATCTGTTTTTCTTGTGAAAATTTCCTGGCCTTCTANCAATTTCTTGAAGGAGTTTGACAGATCTTCTTGATTGGGGACAGTTTTTTGCAAAATGTCCAATCTTGTGGCAAATAAAGCATCTGTTTTTCTTGTGAAAATTTCCTGGACTTCTACGTCTGAAATATTTTGTGCGTTTCTTTGACCTTGATTTTCCATCTGAAATTCTCGGCCATCTGAAACTCCTGAATCCTTTCTGTCGCCTAGATGTTTTGCAGGAACATCCTGATCTAGTATCAGATCAGATCTGCGACATGCTTTGTCAAGCGCTGGGTTGTGCTGGATAATTTGTTTTAGGGTTGAGCGCTTCGTACAAACATCCTCCAAAGCTACGAATATAGATTGCCTGATGTAGCCAACTTGTGGGACTGTTATTGATTGAAACTTTTCTTCAATGATGGTCATGGTTCGGCTCGCCAACAGCTTTGGAAGGGAAGAGACAAATGCTTGTTTCAGGTTGATGTCTCCGCCAATTTCAAAGTATATCTTGGCCATTTTTTGAAAATGCCTGTCAATGTCATTTCTGTCAAATGACACACACTTCATCTCGAAAAGTTGTCTTCGCATTTTCTCCTGCATTTGGCCAGTATCTTCGCAGAAAACTTCATGTAGAATCTTGGTGTTGAAGGAGAAATCCTGGGATGTAAGAAAAGTATTTTTGTCTTGAATCCCAATTGAATTCCACCAATCTCTGAGGATTCTTGAGAACCGTGAAGTTAGTTCTGACAGGATGATATACTTTTCTCGTTCCACCAAATTTTTGGTCACCATCCAAGTATAGAAGTCTTGGATCCTTTGAGGCCATTTTGAAACTTTGACGTCGTCTAAGGTGAAAGTGTGGAATTCAGTTCCAACTGGTTTTGACGCCATGGGTTCCTGTCTTCTTTATGGGATTGGTTCACCCGCCATTCCTTCTTGATCCTCCTCTACTTCAGATATTTCTGGGTCTCTTGGTTGGCTCACGAATATCGGGGGATCATCTTCTTCGGAAGAGTTCTCTGTGGAATCATTGCTTGATTGAAAGCTTTCTTCCATTGTATCATCGTCAGAGGAATTTAGAGATTCTGACCATGTAGTATCTCCTTCTGACATGTTTCTTGGCTGGGAAACATAGAAGTCCGGAATCTTCTGATCGGAAATCATCAAACTTTCAGGGTTGGATTCTTTTGAACTTTCTCCTTGGTCTCGCCTTTTCTTGGTTTGTTTTTTTGCTGCAAGAGCATCTTTCCTTTCCCAAACCATTTTTGCAATATCGAATTCAGTTTCTTCTTTTAAGGGTTGGGTGAAAGAGATAGGATTGTATGAGGTAGTAGGAGAAGTAGAAAAGGTGTTGTCCATTTTTGGTGGGGAATATGCTCGGGCTGACATGGGGTAGAAGGTAGGTTTTGAAGGGAAAAGTGGGGTTTTTTGTGACTCAAAGCGGTCATTTCTCAAAAGTTGGATCTGTTCTTTGAGTGAAATCGTCTCTTTTTGTTGTTGTTGGAAAAACTGGAAAAGTGAAGTACCTGGCTGACAAACCTCATATTGTAAATTTGCCAATCTTAGCTCCAAGGCTTTGATTAGTCCTGCATGCTGAGATGATGTCTGCTCCACCTTTTTCTCAATTGTTGTCACTTTGCTCATTAACTTGTTTTGTGCATGGGCAACATTTTTTATGGAGTTGCCAATATAGTTGAGCACTTTATTTTGGCAGATGGAATTTTCTGATTACCAGTTCATTGTTGCCTCGATGTCACTTGTTGGGGGTTTTTCTCCAGAAGGTAATACTATATTTTTCTTGGGGATTTTTGGAGCATGAGCGATACCTTATTTTTCAAAAGGTTGAAGTGGAGGAAAATCTTGGGTATGGTTGGAACTTGAAGGGCTCATCATGAATATTTGTGGGAGTGTGGAATTTTGGGTTGATGGAGTTTTAGGTTCAGGTGGCTTTTTGGATTCTGGGGTGATTTCACTATCTTCCCAACTTGGAGTGAATTTTTCTGGTAATTTTGGCCATTCTTGGGGTTTATAACTGACCATAAATTCATATTTACCTGGACGGCTTAATGAACCAACTGAAGGGTCTTTGTTTTCATATTTGGCTCGAAACTGCTTTTCAGTAGTTTTCCCTTTTTTCTTGGATTTTTGCTTGGGCTCGTTGCGGTCAAATTTTTCCTAGTGACGCTGGTGGTGTTCATCATATTCTCCAATTGGATCTTCCAAACAATCTTGGCAATGTTGGAATTTCACATTTTCTGGATTCCAAACCAATAAATACACGACCTAGCATATCTTTGGACATTTTAGGCAGCTTTGGACATACCTCTGGAAGAGAACACAATTTTTGGAGCTAGGGTTCTTGCACACACTCTTGGTCTCGAAGATCTGAAGCTTTTGGTTGTGAATTTCTTACCCATTTATGTTCACTTCTTCATTTCCTTGCTTTGTATTATATATCTAAGTGAGTAGTATTTTTTCCAACTCTTGAATCTTGTTTATGGGAATATTCATATTTAAACTGTGGATTAAATATCTTGTTATGCTTAAGTACTGAACGATTTTTATTTATCATGAAGTGAGTTATTGTTTCTTTAATTATTCTTGTACTTTAATGTTTCCAAAGGGATTAGCTAACCCTATGACTCTCCTATTTACTTCGAATTAATTTTGGGAAAGATAATTCGGGGTTGGGAAAGATTAATTAACAAGAACTTGAGGCTTTAACTCTCACTTTATAGATTCTACCTAGGGATAAGATTGAACTACTTGTTTCCATATTCGAGTGTGCTTAATCTCTTAATTGTTTTAGGGATAATTTGATTAGGAAGTCTTGTTAGTTTTCGGAAGAAGCTAATATAGAATTATTACTCCAAGCTAATTAACATAAACTCGCTCGTATTTGTAAAATCGTGAAATACATAGGATCGTTACTTGAGTGTAATTCCCTATGCATCCATGTGTGTAGACATTGATCATTTTACTTGCTTTCTAGGATAGCTTACATTGTCACAATTGGTTATAAATATTTTCTCAAAACCATTTTAAGTGATTGGCTTAGCATAATAAGTGATAATTCTCTTACACACCTAATCACATAATAACCATATTTTTAGACTAGTTTGCGCTCTTGGTTTAGAGCCCCGAGGGCTCGGGTGACTTTCGGATGGGCTTCAGAGTGAATTTGAACTTGGTGAAATTGTTGGTGTAACTGATCTTGTTGCAAGCCTCTGATCTCGCATTTGCGAGATCAGGCATCGTGATGACGTCCAAATACACTACTAAATAAATGGACAAGGTCACATGCAATATAATTTACCCAACTATGAGTCGGGGTTGAATCCCACATAGAACAATATGTAGGCGATTAGGAATGTTAGAGAATTGCCACCTATTGTGCAATGCCAAACACTTAGAATTTGATTGTGAAAATGTTTATAACTAAATGCGAAAATGTAAACTAGCCTAGAAAGCAAGTAAAATGATCATCGGCTACAAGTATGGATGCATCAGGAATTACACTCAAGTAACGATCCAATGTATTTCACGATTTTAGAAATATAAGCGAGTTTATTTTATTTAGCCACGCGTAAAAATTCTAGATTAGCTTCTTCCGAAGACTAACAAGACTTCCTAATTGAATTATCCCTAAAACAATCAAGAGATTAAGCACACCCCGATACAGCTACAAGTAGTTCAATCCTATCCCTAGGTAGAATCTATAAAATGAGGGTTAAAGCCTCAAGTTCTTGTTAATTAATCTTTCCCAACCCACTTTATAATAACTTAAAATCGTTCAATACATAAGCACAACAAGATAGTTAATCCACACTTTAAATATGAATATTTCCATAAACAAAATTCAAGTGTTGGAAAAAATACTACACACTTAAATATTCAATACAAAGCAAGGAAATGAATAAATGAGAATAAAGTAGTATGAAATTCTCACCCAAAAGCTTCAAATCTTCAAGACCCAAGTGTGTGTGCAAGAACCCTAGCTTCCAAAACTTGTTCTCACTAGTCTAAGGACTGAAAATAAGCCAAATATGTGCAAAAGATCTGCTAGGTCGTGTATTTGTGGGTTTGGAATTGAGGAGATGTGAAATTTCAGAACTGCCCAGAAAAGATGTTATGCGATCGCATAGAGACAAACGCGATCGCGGTTAACAACCTTTCTAAAGTTTCGGGATCGCATAACAGGCAATCGCGTTCACGTAGAGTAGTTGACCAGTGCTGACCAACTTTTATTCACTACGTTCGCAATGATTTGACCGCGTTCGCATGGCTTCACTATGCTGGACTTATGCGATCGCCTACAACCTTCCGCGATCGCACTTCATTGTTGACCAGCCGCTGACCTGCCTTTCTTCCGCGATCTCCTATAGATGTGTGCGATCGCATAGAGCAAAGTTTCTCTTTTTAACATGTTTTGACTTGATTTCATCCGTTTCTTCTCTAAATCAATTGATACCTGAAATATGCCAATAAACCTTAGAAAATGCCTTAGTTTCTCAACAAAATCATACAAAAGCTTAAGTATCAATAGGAGATAAGTTGGTAAAATACCAACTTATCACATTGCATTTGCGACTTTGAGGGGTTTGCATTTGTGAGCATCTCATCGCAAATGCGAAGAGAAGATGGGCCACACAGGTTCCGCAATTGCGAAAAATCCTTCGAATTTGGAAAGTTGGTCTGGGGAAGGCATCCTTTGCATTTGCAATGATTGTGTCACATTTTTGGATCATCCAGAGTTCGCATTTGCAAACCATTCTTCGCAATTACTAGGACAGCAGAGGTGTGAAGGACATCAAATTTGCGATTGTTTCTAAGCATATGCAGGCTTCGCAAATAGTCGCAATTGCGACATCTGCAGCTAATGAAATAGGACTTAGACAGGATTTTTGGTTCATTTATGAAATTTTCAAAACCTAAAACCTTTGAGGTGATTTTTCCAAGACTTCTTCTTCCCCAAATAATTGGTAAGTGATTCTAAACTAGTCTCTTTCAATCTTCACCTACTTTTTCCTAGGATTCAACCTAAAATCTAAAGTTTTTATGGTGGAATTTGGGGGTTTTAGGTAGAAACTAGATATTTGGTAAATATGGGATTTAGACCTCAAATTGAGGTCGGATTCCAAAAACAATAACATAACTGGGATCAGGGATAAATGGGTAATCGGGTTTTGGTCGGAATTTCTGGTTTGGAACAAGCAAGCCCTGGTGTTGACTTTTCATAAATAGCAAATAATTACTAGTAGTAAATTCTAGAATGCTCATGAATTGTGACACCATATCTGGGTGGTCGTAAATGATGAACTTGATATAATATTCCACACTCGTTATAGCTTATTTACTATTAATTACTATAATGTGTAAGAGTTGACTTCATAATACTTTAACTCCGGCTGGCCTAGCAAGTGGGATGTTAGGCGCCATCCCGACGGTGGGGATTTTGGGTCGTGACAGGTATCAGAGCACTAGGTTGCCTAGGTATCACAATACACGAGCGAGGTTAGTAGAGTTTGGGGGATCGGTACAGAGACATCTGTACTTATCTCCTAGAGGCTATGAAGTTTAGGAACAAATTTCACTTCTAATGTTCTCTATCGTGCGACTTTGTATTCTCAATATTGATTGGACTCATCTACTCTTATTCACTTGAAGATGGCAAGAACAAATACCGCTTCTTTAGTTGAGCACCAGCCAGAGCCTCTAATGGCAGCTCCTATGAGAGCCAGAGGTTGAGGTCGAGGTAGGGGCAACGCTCACCCCAGAGCTCAAGCAGCAGCCCCAGTAGTGGACCTCAGGTAGAGTTTGAGGAGGAGGCTACAACCCAGATTGTTACTTTCAGGACAATTTAGGTTCTACAGAGGTTCATTGCCACCCCAGTGCTTTAGGACGCTTTTGTCCATTTAGTGGGCCTTATGGAGAGTGTGGCCTAGACTGGCGCATTTCCCATGGCACTAGCCGTCTCTCAGGCTGGCGGAGGAGAAATGAATCCTTCTACTCACACTCTGGAGTAGATGGCTCCCCAGTATCATAGCCCAGCAGCTCAGGCAATTAGAGTAGTTCAGCCAATTGTTGCAGCACAAGCCAGTGAGGGGCTAGTTGTGTCTTCTACGGCTTTGTGGATATTGGACAAGTTCACCAAACTCTTTCCATTTAACTTTAATGGTGCATCTTTAGAGTATCCCTAGGAGTATCTTGACAGTTGTCATGAGGTTCAACAGAACAGGGGTTTAGTTGAGACCAATAGGGTCGACTTTGCTTAATTTCAGATGACTGGTTCCGCCAAGAAATGGTGGAGAGACTATTTGTTGACCAGACCAGCGAGGTCGCCTGCTCTTACTTGGGACCAGTTCTCTCAGGTCTTCCTGGAGAAGTTTCTCCCTGAATTTCAGATGACTGGAGAAGTTTCTCCCATCAGTTGGAGCATCTTCAGCAAGGCAGTATGGTTGTTACTCCGTATGAGACTCGTTTTGTGGATTTGGCCTGTCATGCTCTTCTTCTACTTCCTACCGAGAGAGAGAGGTTGAGGAGGTTTATTGAGAGAATTTATCAGCCTATTAGATTACAGATGGCTAAGGAGACTGGGAGTGAGATTTCTTTTTAGGAGGCGGCTAATGTCGCCAGGCGAGTCGAGGTGGATCTTGCACAGGGAGGTCAGGGGTCTGACAAGAGATCTCGTCATTTTGGTGGGTTCAGCGGTGCCTCATCTGGAGGCAGGGGTACGTTTGGTAAGGTTCATCCTCACAATCCATTTCATTCAAACTCCAGGAATCCCACAGTGCTCTAGGTAGTCGTGGTCCTCATATGCCTTATTCTGATCAGCTAGCCTACATTGCACCACCAGCTTCTATCAGTGCACCTCTGTTCCAGAGTTTTCAAGGTGGTTACTCAGGCAACATGGTCAGTTTCGTAGCCAACAGTCATAGCAGCCGAGGTCTTGTTATACTTGTGGTGATCAGAGGCACATTGCTAGATTTTTCCCTCGTGTATCGAGCAGTTCTCAGCATCAGGGTTATCATGCCATGGTCCTAGCACTAGGTGCTGCACCGCCCCCTCATCCAGCTAGAGGTAGGGGTCAGGCAGCCTGAGGTGGTAGTCCGACCATTAAAGGTGGAGGTCAAGCTGCTAGAGGTAGAGGCCAGCTAGTCAGGGGTCCTCTTAGAGATGTAGTTCAGAGTGGTGGGGCTCAGCCTTGATGCTATGATTTTCCAGCCAGGCTTGAGGCTATGTCATCTGACACCGTTATTAAAGGTATTATTTTAGCTTTCAGTAGAGATGCTTCAGTCCTATTTGATCCGGGGTCCACTTACTCCTATGTGTCATCTTATTTTGCTTCATATTTGGTTGTGCCTCGTAATTCTTTGAGTGCTCCTGTGTATGTGTCCACACATGTGGGGGATGCTATTATTGTGGATCGTTTTTATTGTTTGTGTGTGGTCATTATTGGAAGTCTTGAGACTAGTGTAGATCTTCTACATCTCGATATGGTTGATTTTAATGTTATACTAGGTATAGTTGTCACCTTATCACGCTATATTGGACTGTCACGCCAAGACGATGACCTTAGCCTTGCTGGGGTTTCCTCAATTAGAGTGGAGAGGACCTCCTGGCCATTCTACTAGAAGGGTTATCTCTTATATGAAAGATCAGTGTATGGTCGAGAAGGGGTGTTTAGCTTATTCGGCTTATGTTCGTGATTCTAGTGCAGAGGTTCCTTCCATGGATTCAGTGCCAGTTGTTTGTGAGTTTCCAGAGATATTTCCTGCAGACCTGCTGGGGATTCCACCCCATAGGGATATTGATTTTTGTATTGATTTGGCGTCTGGAACTCAGCCCGTTTCCATTCCGCCATACTGTATGGCCTTGCCAGAGTTGAAAGAACTTAAGGAACAACTCTAGGATTTGCTTGATTAAGGGCTTCATTAGACCTAGTGTCTCTCCATGGGGTGCACCGGTGTTGTTTCTGAAGAAGAATGATGGATCGATGAGGATGTGCATAGATTACCGACAGTTAAACAAGGTCACTATCAAGAACAAGTATCTATTGCCGAGGATTTATGATTTATTTGATCAGCTTTAGGGTGCCAAGGTGTTTTTGAAGATTGATTACAGATCTAGCTACCATTAGTTGAGGATTAGGGCATCCGATATCCATAAGATAGCTTTTCGGACTCGGTACGGGCATTATGAGTTTTTAGTGATGTCTATTGGGTTGACAAATGCCCCAGCAGCATTCATAGTTTTGATGAACTGAGTGTTCAAGCCTTATTTGAACTCCGTGATTTTGTTTTTAGTGACGATATGTTGATCTACTCCAGCAGTCGAGAAGAGCATGAATAGCATCTTAGAGTTGTATTTCAGACTCTGAGAGACAGCCAGTTATATGTCAAGTTTTCGAAGTGAGAGATTTGGTTGGATTCAGTACCTTTCATGGGACACGTCGTACCAGCGGAGTGCATTCAGGTAGATCCTAAGAAAATTTAGGCATTATAGAACTGGCCTAGACCCACTTCAGCTACGGAGATCAGAAGTTTCTTGGGTTTGGCGAGTTATTACCGTCAATTTGTGGAGGGGTTTTCATCTATAACAGCCCCGTGACTAATTTAACCCAGAAGGGTGCCCCGTTTAGATGGTCGGATGAGTGTGAGGTGAGATTTCAGAAACTCAAGACATCTTTGACTACAACAACGGTGTTGGTGTTGCCCACAGGTTAGGATCTTACACGGTATATTATGATGCTTCCCGTATTGGGCTTGGTGCAGTATTGATGCAGGAGGGCAGGACGATTGCATATGCGTGGCGGCAGTTGAAGGTTCGTGAGAAGAATTACCCTGTCTATGATTTAGAGTTGGCAATCATTGTTCATGCGCTAAAGATTTGGAAGCACTATCTTTATGGTTTGTCGTGTGAGAGACCGCTAGCATCGGATGTTTAGACCTTGGCCAACCAGTTTGTAAGGTTGGATATTTCAGAGCCTAGACGTGTTCTAGCTTGCACAGTCGCTCGGTCTTCTTTGTTTGAGCATATCAGAGATCGACAATATGACGACACTCATTTGTTGGTCCTTAGGGACACAGTGCAGCACCATGGTGCCAAGCAGGTTACTGTTGGAGATGACGGAGTCTTATGGATGCAGGGTCGTGTTTGTGTGCCTAATGTGGATGGACTTCGTGAGTTGATTCTTGAGGAGGCCCACAGTTCCCGGTATTCCATTCATCTGAGCGCCACAAAGATGTATCAGGACTTGCGGTAGCATTATTGGTAGAGAAGAATGAAGAAAGATATAGTTGCTTACGTAGCTTGATGCCTAAATTGTCAGCAAGTGAAGTATGAGCATCATAGACTCGGTGATTTGCTTCAGAAGATAGAAATTCCTGAGTGAAAGTGGGAGTGAATCACTATGAACTTCGTGGTTGGACTCCCACTGACTCAGAAGAAGTTTGACGCCATTTTGGTTAATTGTGGATAGGCTGACTAAGTCGGTGCATTTCATTCTTGTGGCAGTTACCTATTCTTTGGAGCGGTTGGCAGAGATTTATTTCCGCGAGATCGTCCGTCCTCACGGTGTGCCATGTTAGTTATTTCTGATCGAGGTACGCAATTCACCTTGCACTTCTGGAGGGAAGTACAGTGTGAGTTGGGCACGCGGGTTGGGTTAAGCACATCATTCCATCCTCAAACTGACAGACAGTCCGAGCGCACTATTCAGATTTTGGAGGACATGCTCTGCGCATGTGTTATAGACTTTGGAGGATCGTGGGATGAGTTCTTGCCCCTTGTAGAGTTCGCCTACAATAACAGCTATCCGTCGAGCATTCACATGGATCTATATGAGGCATTATATGGTAGGCGGTGTCGGTCGCTAATTGGGTGGTTCGAGACGGGTGAGGCTCAGTTGTTGGGCACATATCTAGTACAGGATGCCTTGCATAAGGTCAAGATTATTCAAGATCTACTTCGCACAGATCAGTCTAGGCAGAAGAGTTATGTCGACCGTATAGTTCGTGAGGTTGCATTCATGGTCGGGGAGAGAGTGTTGCTCTGGGTATCACCCATGAAGGGTGTCATGAGGTTTAGGAAGCAGGGCAAGCTGATCCCTAGGTATATGAGACCTTTTGAGATTCTTGAGAAAGTGGGAGAGGTGTCTTATATGCTTATGTTACCTCCGGGGTTATCATTAGTTCATCTAGTGCTCCACGTGTCCATGCTCTGGAAGTATCACGGTGATCCATCCCATGTGTTAGATGTTAGCTCTATTCAGTTGGACAAGGATTTGACTTATGAGGAGGAGCCGATGGCCATTCTAGCCCGGCAGGTTCATCAGTTAAGGTCGAAGAGTTATCCTTCAGTACGGGTGCAGTGGAGAGGTCAGCCCGTTGAGGCAACTACTTCGGAGTACGATTCAAACATGTGGAGTAGATATCCCCACCTATTGACCAGTTCATGTATTTTTTCTATGTCCATTTGAGGATGAACAATTGTTTTAGTGGTGGAGAATTTAATGACTCTATAGGTCATCTCGTGTTTTTAAACCTAATTCCGTGATTCGAAACCTTAAAAATCATGATTTAGCCTTTCTGGGTTTTCTTGTGCAGTTCGGACGTCTTTTCGGAAAGCTTTTATGTTAAAAACTGATAAAAATAAGGAAGTTCGCCTAAAAATATCATTTAAGTTGACTTCGGTCAACAGATTTGGTAAACAGACCCGGATTCATGTTTTTACTGTCCTGGTGGGTATGTATTGTGATTTGGGACTTGTTCGTATGCCCGAAATCGAATTTGGAAGTCTCTAGCTCGAGATATCGAGCTTTGTCAAAATTTGATGGTTAATGGCTAAAGGAATTGGAATGTTTGACCATAGTTTAACTTTTTGGATATCAGGTCTGTATTTTGGTTCTGAAACCCGGTATAGGTCCAATACCATATTTATGACTTGTCTATGAAATTTGGTGAGAAACAGAGTTAGTTTGATGTGATTCAGACGTCCGGTTGTGAAAATAGAAATTTCAAAGCTTTCTTGAAAATCTCACTTAGTTTGGTGTTCAATTCGTAGCTCTAGGTGTTATTTTGGCGATATGATCGTGCGAGCAAGTTCATATGATATTTTTAGACTAGTGTGCACTTTTGGTTTAGAGCCCCGAGGGCTCAGGTGAGTTTCAGATATGCTTCGGAGTGAATTTGAACTTGGTGAAATTGCAAGTGTAATTGATCTTTTTCGTGCCTCTGATCTTGCATTTGTGATATCAGCCATCGCATTTGTGACCTCTGAGGGGTTTGCATTTGCGAGCATCTCATCGCAAATGCGAAGAGAAGCTGGGCGACACAGGTTTCGCAATTGCGAAAAATCCTTCGCATTTGTGAAGTGGGTCTTGGGAAGGCATCCTTCGCATTTGCGGTCATCCTTAGTTCGCATTTGCGATCCCATTCTTCGCAATTGTAGAGACAACAAAGGTGTGAAGGACTTCGTATTTGCGAAGCCAAGGTCACAAATGCGACATCTGCAGTTGATGAAATAGGACTTAGACGGGAATTTTGGTTCATTTCTCAAATTTGCAAAACCTAAGACCTTTGAGGCGACTTTTCCAAGACTTTTTCTTTCCCAAATCATTGGCAAGTGATTCTAAACTAGTCTCTTTCAATCTTCCACTACTTTTTCCTAAGATTCAACCTAAACTAAAGTTTTCATGGTGGAATTGGGGGGTTTTGGGTAGAAACTAGGGATTGGGTAAATTGAGAATTTAGACCTCAAATTGAGGTCGGATTCCAAAACAAATTACATAATCGGGATCGGGGGTGAATGTGTAATCGGATTTTGGTCCAAATTTCGGGTTTGGACCAAGTGGGCCCGGGTTTTGACTATTGTTGACTTTTTAAAAAATGGCCTAAAATTGAATTCTTTGCAATGGGGGGTAGTTCCTAAGGTTCTATTTGAATTGTTTTGCTGGAAATTTGCTAGATTCTATCGGTTCGGAGGCTTGTGTGAAAGGAAAAGACGTGGTTAAGCTTTGAGTTTGGCCGTTGAAGCGAGATAAGGGTCGTGGTTAACCTTGGCTTGAGGATTAGGATTTGTTTGTCTGTTTGCTACGTGTTTAGATGTTGGGTACCACGTATAGATGAGGTGACGAGTACCTATGTGTTGTTGTCGGGTTATAGCATGCAGATGGGTCTTATTCTTGTAATTGTTGCTTTCCTTGATCTTATTATTCATGCTCAGACTAGTTAATTGTGATGTTGATCATTCTTATCATGTTTATGGACTTTGGTATTGATTGAGTGTTGATTCAAGTTGAGGTTAGTATCGTGGAATCAAATGGTGAAGTAAGATTTGATCTTGTTGTTTCTATATCCATGTTGTTATTGTTTGTTGTTTTGGTGAGTAAATATTTGGAGATATACATACAAGGTTTGCTTGTTAATAATATAGTCTAGCCTCTCTTCTTCTTTAGATCCATTATTTCACTCCGATAGTAATATTTATTGTGTCAATGCAGAGTGTTAATGCACGAAGGGTGATGTCATGCCGTTTCTATTGACTTTATGTTAGGTTGAGAGTGTTAATGCACGAAGGGTGATGTCATGCCATGTTGTGAGTGTAATGCACGAAAGGTGATGTCGTGCCATGTTATGAGAGCTAATGCACGAAGGGTGATGCCATTCCATTTCTATTAATTTCATGGTGAGAATGAGAGTAAAAGCACGAAGGGTGATTCCATGAACTTTTCTTTGTTGTGTTTATTGGTTATTATTAGTTCATACTGTATCTACTGTTCAAATTATCTTTCTACTATATTTCTTAACCTCGTATTTCCCCTCAGCATGTTTCCCCCTCCCGATATTACTTGTTTATTTCTTTACTGTTATTTGTATATACACTGTTATATTGTACAAGTTTGATTGTAGGTGTCTTATCTTAGCCTCATCACTACTTAGTCGAGGTTAGGCTCAACACTTACCAGTACATAGGGCCGATTATACGGATACTGCACTCTGCACTTTCTGTGCAGATTTTGGTACCAACTCTGGTTGATCGAGAATTTAGCTGTTGGACCCGCTATCCGGATACTCAAGGTAGATCTGTCGTCGTTCATAGACCCTGAAGTCCCCATCTATCTTTTCAGTTTTACTATTTTCTTTCATTCAAATAGTTGTACTTCTTTCAGACTATTACTTGTAGTAAATTATAGAATGCTCGTAAATTGTGACACCAGATCCGGGTAGTTGTAAATAACGAAGTTGATATAATATTCCACACTCGTTATAGCTTATTTACTGTTAGTTAGTGCAATGTATAAGAGCTGACTTCATAATACTTTACCGTCGTCTTGCCTAGCAAGTGGGATGTCAAGTGCCATCACGGTCCCGACGGTGGGGATTTCGGGTCGGGATACTTCCCTGGGTTGTTTGGTCCATATAAAGTATCGAGTAATTGAGCCTTTGAGAGAATGAGCACATGAGGTTGTCAGCATGATGCATCACATACAGAATCGTTCAGATTTGATATATTTTAATGTTTTGAGTTATCAATTAAACATGAAAGCATGCCCACATTTCTGCACTGTTATTTCTATATTATACTATGCCAATTGAGTTTGTCACAGTCCAAATGTTGGATTTGTTACTTGCTGAGTTGGTTGTACTCACATTACACCCTGAACCTCGTGTGCAGATCTAGGTGCTTTCGGTCACAGCGCCTGTTGATTGAGGAGACAGTATCTTGGAGACTATCGAGGTAGCTGCATGGCGTTCGCAAGCCTTGACTCTCCTTCATTATCTTTATCTATATTTCAGTTTTTACTCCTTAGACATTTTAGTAGACTGTATTCTAGCATAGATGCTCATGTACTCGGTGATACCCCGATTTGGGGATAGATTGTATTGTGTTGCGGGTTTATTTATGTTCCAAAAATGTTTTCTTAAATATTAATTACTTCCATCTATATTTTCAAAGCTTTTATTATGTTTATATAGTTGAGTAGTGGCTTGCCTAGTTCCCCATTGGCGCCATCATGACGGTTGGTTTTTGGATCGTGACAATTGAGGTTGAAGAACATTGCTTCAATGAAGGTTCAGTGGAGGGTTAACCAAGCGACTTGGGAGACTGAGCATGATATGCATGGGCGTTATCCTTATCTTTTTGTCACTTCAAGTATGTCTATATACTTGTTCAAGGATGAATGTTTGTTTTAAGAGGGGGGATGATGTAACGACTCGGCCGATCATTTTGAGTATTTTATCCCCAATCCCCTAAGTATTGCTTCCTCTGTGTTGTATTATGGATATGTGAATTTCCGTGGGTGTTTGGTTTTGGTATATAGAGAGTTTCGGAGTGTGGAATGGGACATATAGTCCTTAAGCTGGAGTGTTAAATTGAAAGAGTTACTTGTAGTTTGAACTTTGTGTAGGCAACTCCAGAATGGAGTTTTGATGGTTCCAATAGTTTCGTATGGTGAATTTTGACTTAGGAGTGTGTTCGGATGTTGATTTGGAGGTTCGTGGGTCATTTTGGCTTGAACTGGCAAAAGTTAGAAAGTTGAAGGTTTGGAATATTGAGAAGCTTGACTGGGAGTTGACTTTATTGATATCGGGATCGGATTTTGATTCCGAAAGTTGGAATAGGTCTGTCATGTCATTTATGACTTGGGTGCAAATTTTGAAGTCAATCGGAGTTGTTTTGGTATGAATCATCATTGGTTTTGGAATTCGGAAGTTTATAATTTCATAGGCTTGGATTGGGGTTGTGATTTATAGAACTGATGTTGTTTTATGTGATTTTTGTCCTCGAGTAGGTCCTTATGTTCTTTGCAACTTGTTGGTATATTTGGATGGAGTCTTGGGCGCCCCGGGTGTGATTCAGATAAATCCGGATCAATTTGGACTTAGCCTCATTGTTGAAGTCCCAGGCCTGCTGGTGTCATCGCACCTGCTGAGGGTTGAATACAGGTGTGGAATTGCGAGTGCGGAAGGTGAGGCGCAGAAGAGAAAAGGAGAGCCCAAGGCTGGTCTCGTAGGTGCGCCTCCGCAGAAGCGAGCATTTCTTCCGCGTAAGCAGAATTTTGGAAAGGCCTTTGGGCAGGAACCACATATGCGGTAGCTTCTTTGCAGAAGCAGGCTTGCAGGTGCGAGCCATGGTCCGTAGAAGCAGAATCCCTGGAGTTAAGGGGGAACCGCACCTGTGATGGCGTTTTCACAGGTACGGCATCGCAGGTGCGACTAGAAGGCCGCAAATGCAGAATCACTGGGCAGAACATAGGGAATTTCGAGGGTTTGATTTCATAATCCATTTTTGGACCTAGAGAGCTCTGCTTGTAGAGATATTTTGGGAGATTTTCCAGGAACTTTGGGGGTAAGAAATCCTAACTCGTTTTTGGTTAAATTACACAAATCTATTGTTGATTTCATCATTTAATTAATGTTTTGAGTTGGTAAATTGGGAAAAAAATTGTGAAAACTTCTTAGGCTAAAATTTCGGGATTTGAAAGGCGATTTGAGGTCGGATTTGATTAATTCTTGTATGGTTGGGCTCGTTATCGAATAGGTGTTAGGATTTTGTAATATTGGTCGGGTTCCGAGATACGGGCCCGATTGACTTTTTGGGTTGACTTTTTACTTCTTGGCATAGATCGTAATTTTATTGTTCGAATTAGTTTCCTATAGTATATATTATAGTATGAAGTTGTTTTGGCTAGATTCGAGCAATCCTGAATTTGGATAATCGAGGGGAAGGCCTACTAGTGGATTGATCTTAGCGTGATTTGATGTAAGTGTCTTGCCTAATTTTGTATGGGGGAATTTCCCCTTAGAATTGGTGTTATTTTGTATTAATTGTGACATGTGGAAGCCGTATACGCAAGATGAAGAGTGTGTAAACTAGCTAAATGTGAAAATTTACTGGTTTCATCTATGTAGATTCCCTTCATGCCTTAATTGAATTATCTTATCATGTTGTATTCATCATTTTAGCTTATTTTCACACGCTCTACTTATTTTATCTCCTACTTGTTAATTGCTCTACATGTTTAGTTGAAGTTCTTATTTCCCTTATTCCATATTCAATATGTAGTCGTTGAATTCTTTACTTGAAGTTTTTATTCTTGGAATATCGCTAAAAGAGGCATTGAGTTATAAAGGCCGTGATTCACGGTTATGCAAAGTGCTAAGTGTTGAAATACTATTCTGTTGAGTTATTCACTTGTAGTTGTTATTGTTGAGACTCTTCTGTACATTGTGGTTGAGCAATGGGCTCTTTATTGTGAAAATATGGGTGCACTAAGGTGCGATTTGTAATACATTGTGATATTGATGCACATGCGGTGATATAAGGTTTGTTGAAACACGTACGGTGAGATAAGGTGGGCTTGATACGCGTGGCTAGTAGGGGAACTATTACAAGTCATGCGATCTGATAAGGCATGATAAAACGCGGGATGCTATTTCGAAAAAAAAACTATTTTTAAACTAAATGCAAAGCTCTCGCGGTGACATAAGGAAAGCTTGTGAATTATCCTTGTGATCGGAGATTACGAGGAGGTACCTCGGTAGTGACTGTTGATACTCAATTGTTTCCTAAAATATTTTTAAAATGCATGTGTACCTTTAAAACTATACATTAGCATCAATTGATATTTTTTCATAATTTCTACATTTTAAATTAATTTATCCTAGTATTTTATTTATATAAATAATTAAAAAATTGCATCACAAATGACTTTATAACATTTCATGATTTAACTTTGCTATTTATAGTCCTATTAAGTTCAAATTATTTCATAAATGGCTAGATTGATACTTTTTGGTTACATTTGCAATAACTTTGCAAATATAGCCCATGCATATGTTATTGCATTATTTTACCAGAAATTGGTCCATTGTATTTTTAAAATACTGAATAATTATTTTAAAATATTTCTATGCATGAAAATCATTTTTTAATAATTAATTAATTATTTTATAAATAAATTTTTATTCAATTGCTGGGGTATTTAATAAATAGACCCCCCCCTTTTCAGATTTAACCAAAAAAGACCAGCCCAAAAGACCTCTCTTAATTTTGGCTCAATCCCTTAGGCCCAAACCTTAGCCTGCCCGACCCATACCTTGGCCAATCCTGACTGTTGATCATTTTTTATCAAAGGTCCAGATCCTTCATCAATTAAACCATAATGACCCCCCTTACACCCTCTCATTTCTCTCCTCTCCATCCGTCGTCATCTTCTCTCTTTTCTCTCAAACGCTCTTTATCTAAACCCTAATCTTCAAGCGTCGTCACCGGCTTATACCTCCATTCTATGGTTTTTCGTTGTCATCCCAGGCCTATACCGGCCTCCTGCTTGCTATGGTACACCAGTTTCCTAGATCCTTGAGAAGATCTCAAGAGACCTAAGCGGTCTGGTTTGCACCATTGATTTCTTTGCCTGTTTCAGGTCGTTTGCTCGACCATGAGTAAGAAACCTTTCTTATTTTGCGATGAATCCATGGTTTTCTAGGCCTATGTTCTCGTCTCTGTTATGTTTCTAAAAAACCCTAATTTATTATCTCCGGTCTTCTAAGATCTGTATAGATCTGAGATGAATCGAGCAACTCTTACATGATTTTCTTGAATTTTTTTGGTTTCAACTAATTTTCCGACTTTTCCCTAATACTAGGTTTCATTATAAGTCATTTTCTCAAGGTCTTTCTGATTTTTAAATATTTAATCGATTATCCTTTAGTCTTCTTGGATGATTTATGCAAAAGATGTTTAAACCCTAGTCTATTTATGTGAAACTCTGATCTTCTAGTTTTTTTGCTTCGATTCTAAGTCTTTCAATGCTACCAGTTGTATTGATTCACTTTGTGTCTTTGACCTACATGATTTTCTTTTGTCAAATTCATTGTTCTGTGATTTTTTCCCTAACTAATCTGTATTAGGGGTTTTGAATCAATTTTCCGGCTAACTTCTCTATGTTTATAAAGTTTTACTTAGTCTATTTTATTTATGGGAATCGATATATTCTTTCCATAATTGTTGTTTAAACTGGTTGATTGGTTTGCTATGTTAAGAATCTGTACTCCTAAGTCTTCCCTGTTTCTATGATTACGACCTTAATTAGTCGTTATTGCCTGCTGTATATTTACTGATTCTTTACTTAATTAGACCCCTGATTATTTACTCCTTATTTGGTCTGATTTGAACCTATTTCCTTAATTAATTCCTGTCATTATCGTTAGCTAATTACCTTTAATTAAGAGAAGACTATGCTGAACTCTTTTGTATGATTGATTATGTGATCCCTTAATTGCTGACTATTGATTCCTTTACCTTATTTGCTCTACTCTTGGACTACTATATAAAATCTCTTATTTTACTTCTTAAGAAAAACACGAACAAAAAAGTTCATAACACACACTCACACTCAAACTCTCTTTTCTTTCTCTGCCACTTGTGATAACTCTTGCTCTAGTCGGCTGAAAGCCAAGGCTAGATGTTGGAACTACACATGCTTTATATTCTGCACTCTTTTCTGCAACCGGTATGTCTCTAGTTAAATTTTGAAAGCCAAACTCTATGTGTTTCATTCATGCACTAGTTTATTGGCTATGAATTCAATCGGTTTCCCCTGTTTACTGTTTTGCTTTGCCTGTCCGCATGATGTCTTCTCTTGATTCAATATGTAATCAACATATCTAAACTATAAATGATTATTTGATGCTTGTCCAACATGTTTGTTTAGTCCCTACCTATTCTCCTTTACTGATGAGATCATGTTAGTTACCTAGTCTTTTAAGGCATTCGATTGACCCTAATTGTGTGTCTGATTATGTCCAATACCGCTTTTCTTTCAACATGGCTTTACTGCATCCTTGATCTATGTCTCAAGTACCTACTATCATGACTAACCTGTTAATTCTATAAAGACCCTAAGTGTTCTATGCATTTGTTGTTTATATGCCTTCCCTGTACCCTGTTCATGTGCCCTCCTAATGGATTTCTATATGTTCCCAACCCCTTCACCCCTGTGTGAAATCTGCCTGTCTATGAATCTGGATATTCCATGACTGATTGGTTGTTTGCTGAGTTTACTCTCTTCAGAACTGATTTCAAAATGGTTCCTAGTATTCTTCTCAAAACTGTTTTCATTCCTAAACTAGTTTCTATTTCAGAAAACCTTTTACTCCTAAAGTTATCTCTATACTGGTTTTCCACTAAGTCTTTCAAAACTATGTCAAGCACTCTCACTTTACTCTTAGAACATTAGGTTCTGCCCCTCCAGTGTGTGTACTGCCTAGGAATCCCCTGAGATTCCTCCGAACTCTGGCACATTGGGGCTGGCCCTTCCACACCGCACATAACCAGTCCCTATTTGAGAAAAGTATTGGTGTTAGCACTGCCTGGGATCCTTGAGGTCCTTAGGGAACTCTGACACACTTGGACACTCATTGGCTATGAAATTCTTGGCATTTTGAGACAACATTGAAGGCCTGGTACTCCCAGATTTACTTTGGGCCTGCATCAGGCTCCCTATAGTATAGTTTACATTTCATTTGTGTAATTTATTCAATCCTGGTCTGTAATAATCCTTTGTAAACAGATATTGGGGTGAATACTAAAACGAAAGGGTAGCTATACGATTCTATGGGGTAAACTGGGTAAAAATCATGGTTTAGGCTTTACCTTATGTAGATTTGCAGTAGAAACCATGTTCTAGGTTTATGTCGTGCACTAGATATCACGCTTTAGGATTGCTACGCTTATTTGCATTAAACCATGCTAAATATGTGCATTAGATATCCTGTCTTAGGGCACTCACGTTTACTGCTTCGCATACTAGAAAACATGTTGTAAATCATCACTCCATCTCTAATTATGCATAAGTCGCTATCACTTAGAAATCCTGCTATTAAGCTACTAATACTGCTTAATAAAATAACCTTCTCCATGTGCGTTAGAGATCCTGTTTTAGGATTGTATGTGCATTTGCCTTGGAACATGTCACTTAAATAAATAGGTTAAAATAACCCCACACATAGGTATCATGTTCTGGTATAAATATGTACAAAATCGACTTTTATAATCTTCATCACTTAGATCAGCATGCCAATAGGATGAAATAACTTCAAATTGTCTAAAAAGCTCCCAGAATTATGATACATATAGTCCCACGCCTAGGCAAGCCTTAGGTAATTAATGTCCTTATAAAAACTGAGAAATTGTGATCTGAGTATTTATAAACTGCTCAAGTTTAATAGGTTTTAAAATTAGTGGGCAAACTGATTAGGATTTTGTCACTTCGCTTTAAAAAAACAATGCTGCATATTCTGTGTTTTTTATGCTCACCTAGATACCCTGTTCTAGGATTTCTCTGAAATCACCTTAAATTTGTGTTTGAGACGTGTTGCTTGTTTTCCTATACATGTGGAGGTAAACATGAGCCCTTAACTGCTCCCCTATTTGGTAGTCCTATGTGTTATTTGTTGTTGCCTAGATTTTACCTTTTAAACACTTTAGGAGGGTCTAGAACTGCTTAAGTCTAAAGGTCCTAAACTCCTCCGGGACCACAAGGAAGGGACGGGTAACAACACGCTTAGAGTTCGTTAATCAAACTCGCTTATATAACTGCTAAGGGGAGGGTAATGGGTAGTAAAAGGATATGATGACTTGTGCGTTAATGCACCGTGTAGCCCCTCTAATTGAGGAGTGATTACCGGGCATTGCACGGATATGATCTATAGGATAATCAACCTAGGACTTCCCTTATTCCTGTTACATATGTGTGCTTAGACTGCTTATCTGTCAAAAGTCTTTTATTATTTTACATATGTGTGCTTAGACTGCTTATCTGCTTTGACTAATTCACAAAGTAAGTTTGGTCGGGACCCACCATTTTGGACCTCGAGGGGTGCCTAACACCTTCCCCTCGAAGTAATTTCAAACCCTTACCCAATCTCTGATGATGCAAACTGGTTCTATGAGTTACTCGTAATAGGTGCCCTAACACACCTTAATTCGTTAGGTGACGACTCTTCAACTTCTTGTACTCCTTTCCCAAAAGGAAATGAGTTTTCCCAATAATGTCGGAACCCTGACTATCCGCGAGGAAAAATGGGGCGCGACAGTGACTCTTATTGATATTTCTCTATTGTTTCACTTGTCTTAAGTTGTTTTGTTTCCCTAGCATAGCATTCCTTGTTTTCTGTGTTGAATTATTTGCTTTAGTTCCGTGTAGCTAACCTTGATATGTATTTGTTATTTCAAATTCATGTTATCATTACTACACTGCCATACACTTGTACAAATGTTTTCTTATTTAATCCTGTAGGGTCTTGACCTGACCTCGTCACTACTTTACCGATACTAGGCTTGGCACTTACTGGGTACCATTGTGATGTATTCATGCTACGATTGCACATCTTTTTGTGCAGATCCAAGTACCTACTATCAGCCCAGGTATTAATGAGAGCTCAACTGCGTAGACTTCAAGGTATACCTGCGAGCGTTCGTAGGCCTCAGAGCCCCCCTCTACTAGATTTCTTTACTTTATTATCCTTTTATAGACATTGATGTATAGGATCATTCAGTACTACAACTTAGAGCTTGTGACTTTTATTCGCCGAGTTTTTAGAATTATATATGCTGAGTTGCATCGTTTATTTTATATAGTTGCTAAGTTTTGAGACTTTAATTATTATTTCAGTTATTTCTTCATGAATGTTAAGTTTACCTAGTCTTACAGACTAGGTGTCATCACGATATCCTACGGAGGAAAATTGGGGTCGTGAAATAATTGTTTTGGATATTCTCTAGGATAATTATCTCGAAACGGTAGTTTTATTTTTATCCTTATGAGAGGGTGGGATAACAATGGGAGATAAGTGCCAGAATAATTAATCATGAGGGATCGTTTGGTTGGAAAACAAGTTATTTCATGATTAGTTATCCCGAATTTAATTAACTTGGGATAAGTTATCCTACCCTCCCACAAGAATAAAAAGATATTATAATCACGAGATTAATTATACTATAATTCTATCCCAATTAAACGTCGGATAATTTTATCTCAAACTTAATCTCAAAATTAATCATACCTTATCCCTAGTAACAAATGAGCGTTCAAGGCATCTGTGTAAGATTGTAAGCATTCACGAGAAGACTCAAATGTAAAGTATTTGAATTTAGCAATTGGCATATGAATTTTGGACTTAAAAGGGAAAAGTAGTAGGGTCGTTATAAAGTTTTGTCATGGGAACTTGTGAACTCATTAAGTCATGAGTAGTTTTATGTAAACCAATCAGTAATTTGCATGGGGCCCACAGAATAGTTGCTGCAGTATTTTTGTTGGACAGTCTCGAGTAAAGGTATTGTAAGATGTGTACTAGAAACTGTTTTAGGTAGTTATACTTGATTTTCCTGTCATTGTGTTCTTTCTACTTTTTATTATTGCCTTTGTCCTTTTATGTGCTGAATCCTTTCTATAAATTACTCATTTCAATCTAAAAAAATTTCCTCCACCCTAACATGGTTGAGGTGCCATTTGTTAATTATGCGTTCCTCCCGTTTCATTTTGTATTGCGGTGTTTTGATTGAGTATAGAGTTTTTTTTTTTTTTTTTTTTTTTTAAAAAAAAAGCCTTTTTACAACAA
>ML248489.1:1134-17614 GCA_005239495.1 Nicotiana undulata | reverse complement strand
GGTTTTTTTTTTTTTTTTTTTTTTTGAAAAAAAAAGCCTTCTGACACATACGTTATTAGAACTTGTGATTTTAAACTACAAGAACATGTTACTAAAGATGAAATGCAAAATTTAAACTTTAAGGATTTTAAAATATAAAAGGGTGCATTCTTTCTTGGACAGATTAAGAAGAAGTAAAAAGCAACTCGATGTACAAGGTATCGTGCATTCACGCAAGATCGGAGGAAGGGCCCACCACAGGGGGTGTGTGTCATGACCCCAAATCTAAACTGGCCGTGATGGCGCCTATCGTGATACTAGGCTAGCCAATTCACTGAAAATAAATAATGGTTTTCCATTTAATACATAAATTATCTGATATTTCATAACAATTTCTGCTTTTAAGCATTTCAAAACAATAAAAGTGATTAGATCATCTAAACACAGCCCCAACATCTGGAGTCAACCGTCATGAGCATCTAAGAAGCAATACAGTCTGGTACTATTTCTTTACTACAACAATTCTAGGAAGTAATGTAAAAATAATAGAGTAAGAAGGAGAAAGGGTAGGGCTGCGGACGCCGAGTAGCTACCTCACAATCTCTGATCAATGCTCCAAATGGGGTAGATCAACTATCGCTCTGCCCCGGTACCTGAATCTGCACACAAGGTGCAGGGAGTAACGTGAGTACGCCAACTCAGTAAGTAACAACCATAACTAAAGACTTGAGTGCAATGACGAGCATTTAAAGATCATGTAAAGCCATATAATAAGCAACAGTGAAAAATAGCTTTAATCGAGTCAGAAATCTACATTTTTGAATATTTCATAAAAATCTCCAGTTTTCCGTTTAAATCTCGTATAAGACATTTGTTCACATTTTCATTAGAGGCTCAGTGTAAAGAAGAGTGAAAATAGTAGTTTCATAAAAATATCAGCCCCTCGGGCACAGTGTTACTCACTAATAAAACCTCTCGGGCAAGCCTCTCAGTCACTCGTGACTCCACTCTCATAAGTCAAGATCACACTCAGCACTCTCACTCAACAGGTACCATATAACAACCGTTGCGGCGCGCAGCCTGATCCATATAATAACCCGTTGTGGCATGTAACCCGATCTATAATAGTAACCCGCTGCGGCATGCAGCCCGATTCATAATAGTAACACGTTGCGGCGTCAACCCGATCCATAATAGTAACACGCTGCGGCGTGCAGCCCCATCCATAATAGTCGACTACGCTCACTAGGGGTGTACAGACTCCTGGAGGGGATCCTACAGTCCAAGCAACATATCGTTGCAGCGTGCAGCCCGATCCAATATATATATCTCGCTGTGGCGTGCAGCCCGGTCCACATATCTCACTGCGGCGTGCAGCCCAATCCATAACTATCCTCACAAGTCTGGCTCTCGGCCTCACTTAGTCATACTCACAAGCCACTCGGGCAACTCATCACAAATCACAGAGACTCAACCCAAATTATGTCTCAATTTTTCTAAAACAGGGTCATAAGCAGTGATAAACAATGAACAAGTATAAATCATGACTGAGTGCATATTTTCTATCAAAATAGTGTGAGGACAGTAGTAAAAATACCTCTAAGGGTCTAAACAGGTCGGCACAAGGCCCCAAACATGGCATACAACCCATAATAAGGAATAAGTCTCTAAAACACAGGATATTATATGATTTCAAATCAAATGCGCGACTTAATAGTCGCTACGGGACGGACCAAGTAATAATCCCTATCGGTGCACACCCACACGCTCGTCACCTAGCATGTGTGTCACCTCATTTACCAAAATTATACGAAATACCGGGGTTTCATACCCTCAGGTCTAGATTTACAATCGTTACTTACCTCGAACCGACCCAAATACTAAACCGCGATGCTCTTGCTCCTCGAATTGACCTCCGATGGATCCAAATCTAGCCAAAATGATATTAATATTATCAACATATGCTAGGGAGATGAAACTCATTCGAAAATTATCAAGATTCAGCACAAATCCTGAAATTGGCCAAACCTGACCCCCGAGCCCATATCTCGGAACTCGATAAAAATCACACCACAAGAATACTCATTCTTCCCCGAGTCTATATATATCAAGAACATCAAAATCGGACCTCAAATGGCCCATCAAATCCCCACTCAAAGGTCCCCAAATCATAAGCCCTAATCCCGAATTAGGCACTAATTTCCCATAAAATTCACCCCTAATCAGCCAAATAATCACATATAAACGAGTTTGCAGTCCAAAAGTCTTACCTCCACGAAGAACCCTTGAATTTCCTCTTCAAAACCCTTCAAAAAGCTTCAAACCCGAGCAAATATAATGGAAGAATGACCCAAAAATCACTAAGGGTCCTATTTATATGTTCTGCCCAGCGATGACCGCACAGGCCGTTCCAGGTGCGCACCTGCGCGTTTCACTTAAAAGGCCAACTCTCGCACCTGCGACCAAGCCTCCGCACCTGCGACTCCGTAGGTGCAGCCACCCGCATCTGCGACCTCTCACCACCCTGGCCATCTCCGCACCTGCACAAGGCTCCTCGCACTGCGTCTTCCCTTTTGCAGGTGCGTCCACCCCAGCAACACAGCACGAGCAGCATTTTCTGCTGCATTTTCCAACTTTAAAACTTCTGATAACCCTCCGAACTCACACCGAGCCCCTTCGGACCTCAACAAAAAGTACTAATAAGTCATAAATGATCACCCGGACTTAGTCGAATCCTCGGAACACCCCCAAAATAACTTCAAAACACAATTCAACTCATGATTCAAGCCTAAGAATCTTCAAACTTCCAAAAATCACCAACGATGCCGAAACTAACCAAACCTCGTCCGAATTACCTGAGAATTTGCACACACGTCAAAAATGATGCTACGAACCTGTTCCAACTTCCGGAATCCCATTCCGACACCGATAGCTAATTTTCCACCGCCGATCGAAAATTCCCAAAAACTCAATTTCGCCAATTCAAGCCTAATTCTACTTCGGACATTGAAACCACATTCCGAACACACTCCTAAGTCCCAAATCACCTAACGAAACTATCTGAGCCATAAAATCCACATTCCGAGGTCGTTTACCTAATAGTCAACTCCCGGTTGACTTTTCTAACCATAAGGCCAATTTAAGAGACTAAGTGTCTCATTTCTCACCACGACCACTCCGAACATGTGATAAAGAAGAAACGGTGGAAACGGGGCTAATCTCACGGAATGACCGACCGGTTGTTACATTCTCCCCCACTTAAACATACGTTCGTCCTCGAACGTGCCCAGAGTTGTTCCAAAAACCACTAAAATTGTCGTGTAACCTATCACGCCCATACCCGGGGGGTGATCCCACGTCACCCAATCCCATATAGGTCCAATAGCACAACACAATTGAAATTTCGAAATCCAACCTGACCCATAAACCTAATAACTAATTTTCCATTTCTGAAATAATTTACAAGATAAAATTCCACAACTATAAACTGAATAAGTCTGAACACGCCGTACCAATACATATCTGTAATCCAAGATGTAATCACATAATATACCGCATGACTCAAACACTCATAACGAATAACTCCTAATCACCATAGTTGCTCAAGACAACCCAATACCGGTACATAACCTCTTATCAAGCAATGCCTCGCTCTATCACTTTCATATATTGACGATGAAAGAAATATGTAGAAACTAGCAACCATTCGTCCGATCAACCAGTCATGAAGCTCCCCCTTTCTCCGACAGGAACTATAGCAGATTTCCAAGCCAACTTCCGATATCATCCTTCCAGCTATGTTGTAGTCAATACTGACAATATTCATTCTAGATCCAATGACCTCTTCTCATCCAACACGACCACTCTGATGACGTGACACATCAATACAATCCAAACCCATAATCTGCGCAACTCGTGCACTCAATAGCAACATCCCACGAACTCAAATCATAGAAAACATTCACACGAGAGGACAATCCTGCCATTAACAATTAACGTCACAACACCATGCTAAAATCCTGGCACACATCGTAAAAATCAAAATACACGAACCTGACACCAAAGATCATACCTCCACATAACTCCGCTACAATGCGTGATCCCCTCCAAACGCTGGTCCACATGAAATACTTCAAGCCACTTTGCTCAAAAATCAATAAACGTGCGCAATTCGACATCAAGTATTCCAAGTGCATTGCCATAACCACGGGGGAATCGGACGATACCATGCCACACGAATCAGAAAGAACATAACCAATATGTCTCATTCCCACAATACCCAATTACTTACCTTACTCAAATCCGGCTATAAAGCCCAAATAAATCCGCACCATATGTGCATATAACCAACAATCACCACTCATCGCGACACTGAATGGTAACTCATAAATCACTCCAGAATATGAATAAACTCAATGACAATCGAATGGTACATCCCCCAACAATAGCAATTCGGAGTCAACAATTCCGACCCAGTGCAGAACACACACCCATACTGGGCCAACCAATAACCCTAAATCAACTCTGGTCACCCACAATAGATAGATAACTCTCCGAAGGTTTACAATGACTGAATCATGGAATTTACTAACATCTGACTAGCTTTGCTCGCATCCTCATAGTCCACAAACACAAAAACCTGTTTATGAGAACTCTCATTCTTGAAGTCCATGAAGCGCACAAATTACCATATCTGATCCCAACTCCTCCACTCGAATATAAATAACACACCTCTAATACTCAATCATTCCACGAGGAATACCCCTATAATTCTGTCGTGCCACCAAGCAACCTTGAATATCTGTAGTCTATCCAACAAGATAGTGTCGCAATACCAATGAAGCACCCTTAACTCCACACATTGCCCTTTGTGAAATGTATACCCTCATCAAACCACCAAATAGTGATATCATCTACCTAGTCGTCTGAATCTGCCAATGTTGTCTAAGAATTTTCGACCTTCCTTCCAGAACTAAACGGTGACCTCACATACGCAAATCTCAACTCTACCCAACATACCGCATACGCCATGCCATCCTAGAAAAATATGGGAACTTCATGATCCTTCCGAGCCACAAGCTACTACGTACCCAACTAGCCAAGAACATTCCATTTGATCCCTTTTAGAAGTAAAAGCACTATACATCACATACACCTCACGCCAATAGAAAATATACATCTCTAACTTTGATAGAAACTATCAGGAACTATCCGAATCCCATTTTGTACAACACTAAACCGTCATGACTGAACCCTTCTAACTCGGCCAAGCTACGCAGGTCACCGAAACCCAAGAGCATTGCTAAGAAACAACTGTAAGAACTCACTACCTCACAAGAACCCAAAGGGCTAATCATACCCTTACCATGATGATCCGACCTACTACCAAGATGTCCTATTAATCTAAGTTCCTTCTGAATCACCTTTGAATTGATACATCTCCTTGCCATAATACCGCAAATTCTTAACCTAGACTCACCACACAAGACCCAGGCATAAGGCGGTACCGTCTAAGGCTTGTTGATACCCAATTTTTACCAAATAATTTTTAATTTCACAGTTACCCTAAAACATCATGCATTACTAGCCATTGATATTTTTCCATAATTTTCATACAATTTTATTAATTTGTCTAGTATTCTATTTCCAATAAATAATTATGAAATTGCATCACAAATGATTTCAAGAGCATTCCTTAATTTAATTTATTGTTCATGGTCCTAATGAGATCAAAGTATTTCATAATTAGCCAAATTGGCATCTTTTGGCTATAATTGCAATAACTTTGCAATTATAGCCCAAACATATAATTTTGTACTATTTGTTACCAGAAATTAGTCCTTTATATTTTAAATAGTAAATAATCATTTTAGACTATTTTCTATGCATGAAATTCATTTTTTATAATTTTTAGCTATTTTATAAATTATTTTAACTAATTTGAATTTGGTATTTAACAAATAGCCCCATTTCATTTCAATTATAACCTATGTAAGCCAACCCAAACCCCTAATTAAATCAACCCAATTCCTAATCCTACCCGACCTAGTTCTGGTTAGATCTCCCGGATTTAACCTTTCCTAATTTAACCTAACCTATACCCCCAAACCCCTCTAATTCTCTCACCCTCACCCTCACCCTCCATCACACTCATCTCATTCTCTTTCAAACTCTCTCTGCTTAACCATGGCTTCCATTCACCGGATGCTTGTTCGCCGGTGACAATGGTGGTTCTTTACCACCCCTAGCCTCAATGGCTCTCCCATGACCGGATTATTGCTGTCTTGAGGTCCTCGAGGGACCAGTGGTTGTTAACTCCCCCCTGGGCCTGTGCTCACCATTCTCAGGACACCATGGCTCGATCGAGTAAGATCTTTCTATTTTCCGGCTAGACTTATGGGTTTCTACGCTGATCTCTCTATTTCTGGGTTATCTTCTAGAAAACCCTAACCTCTTCTACTGTACATCTTAGATCTGTAACAGATCCAAGGTTTTTCTGAGCTATTTTCGTTTGTTTTGTGAAAAACCTTTTGATCTCTCAAGCGTCGCTTTATTTTCCCATTAGGATTTCTGAAACTTTTCTTCAAAAACATATTTCTGGTCTTTTAATGTTGTTCTCTGATTCACACTTGTTTAAATGACTTTTTTTTGTTTAAAATGCTTTTTAATCATAATTTATTATGTTAAAACCTTAGTTTTAAAACTATGTTACAATCATGAGTTTGTCTTTGCTGATTTGTTCATTCGATTGTCTGTATGTCTGTTTCTCATGAATATGTTCCGAGTTTCTGTAATTTCTATCCTATTATGCTTATTAGGGCTGATTTGTCTCTTTTTTCCTATATTGGGTTTATTTTGTTTATTCACGTAAATTTGTGGTGATTTCCTTTAATCATTACTATTTTATTTGAATCCTTGTTTTCCTGTGATTGATACCCTTCACTGATTTCCTATGATTGATACCCTTTATTGATTTCTGACTTCTAAATTATTTTCCTGCCTTATTATGTGATTGACTATACTGTTAATTGATTCTTACTGTTATTCGCTTAATTAGAATATTATGTACCTAGCCCTAATTGCTTACTCTGTACCTACTGTTTGAACTATTTTCTTATTTGTTATGCTCCAGCTATACATGATTTCTTTCCTTACTTGTTACATGTTCTTTACCGTTTGAACTGATTCCCTTAATTATGGGAAGACTTGGACTGATTTTTACTGGAATTAATTTTGAGTTCCATAATTACTAAACAATTTGATTCTTACCTTATTTTACCTAGCCACAGTCTGCTAGACACGAACTCACACTTGTTCGTGTCACAACTTTCTTATACACTAGTTCACAGTCTTCTAGACACGAACTTACACTAGTTCACAACTCTCTCATACACTCAAAACTCTTCTGCTTACTTTGTTACTTGCTACTGCTACTGAATTAGCCGGCTGCAAGCCAAGGCTAATTATTGCACTTTCCTGTTCTTCACTTTGTGTCTTTTCTCCTTACTGGTATGTTCTGATTTTAAATTCAAGTTCCCAAACCAATGTGCTTCCCACAGCTTCAGTTTATCATATTCCTAATCTGTTTCTATCTATTGTTTTGTTGTTCAACAAGTAATTGAACTGTTTACATTATTGCTTCACCTAGCATGCTAGTTATGTCTTACCCTTTTAGGATCATCATGTTTTATGAACCTTGCAGTGTGTCTCAATGTGACTCTACTCTGTTTTTTTTGAATGTTTGTCTATTTGTTGTCCAGTTCTGGTATGCACCTATTTTTTCAAAATTGATTTGTTACCCTAAGTTGTCTTGATGCTATGCTCAATCGTGTTTAGTATTTCTATGTCCTCACTGTTGCATTGAAATCCTATACTATGTCATCTCCCAATCCCATGAACCCCCTTAAGCACTTCTGGTTCTATAACTATGTTCTAATTAGCACTACTGAATCCAATATATATCTCGTTGCGGCGTGCACGCCGATCCATATCTATCCTCACAAGTCTGGATCTCGGCCTCACTCAGTCATCCTCACAAGACACTCGGGCAACTCCTCACAAATCACAAGGACTCAACCCAAATTATCTCTCAATTTTTCTAAAACAGGGTGATAAATAATAATAAACAGTGAACATGTATAAATCATGACTAAGTTCATATTTTCTATCAAAATAGTGTGAGGACAGTGGTAAAAATACCTATGAGGGTCTAAAGAGGTCGGCACAAGGCCCCAAACACGGCATACAACCCATAATAAAGTATAAGTCTCTAAAACACAGGATATTATATGATTTCAAATCAAACGCGCGACTTAATAGTCCTTATGGGACGGACCAAGTCACAATCCCTATTGGTGCACGCCCACACGCTCATCACCTAGCATGTGTGTCACCTCATTTACCAAAATTATACGAAATACCAGGGTTTCATACCCTCAGGTCTAGATTTACAATCGTTACTTACCTCGAACCGGCCCAAATATTAATGCGCGATGCTCTTGCTCCTCGAATCGACCTCCGATTGCTCCAAATCTAGCCAAAATCAGATTAATATTATTAATATATGCTAGGGAGATGAAACTCATTCGAAAATTATCAAGATTAAGCACAAATCCCGAAATTGGCCAAACCCGACCCCCGGGCCCACAACTCGGAACTAGATAAAAATTACACCACAATAATCCTCATCCTTCCCCGAGTCTATACATACTAAGAACATCAAAATCAGACGTCAAATGACCCCTCAAATCCCCACTCAAAGGTGTCCAAATCATAAGCCCTAATTCCCCAATTTTGGTACTAATTTTCCATAAATTTCACCCCTAATCAGCCAAATAATCACATATAAACGAGTTTGTAGTCCAAAAGTCTTACCTCCACGAAGAACCCTTGAGTTTTCTCTTCAAAACCCTTTAAAAAGCTTCAAACCCGAGAAAATATAGTTGAAGAATGACCCAAAAATCGCTAAGGGTCCTATTTATATGTTCTGCCCAGCGATGACCGCACCTGCGGTCCCAGGTGCGCACCTGCGCGTTTCACTTAAAAGACCAACTCTCGCACCTGCGACTCCGCAGGTGCGGCCAATCACCTGCATCTGCGACCTCTCACCAGCCTGGCCATCTTCGCACCTGCACAAGGCTCCTCACACCTGCGGCTTCCCTTCTGCAGGTGCGGCCACACCAGCAACACAGCACCAGCAGCATTTTCTACTGTATTTTCCAACTTTAAACCTTTCGATGACCCTCCAAACTCACCCCGAGCTCCTCGGGACCTCAACCAAAAGTACCAACAAGTCATAAATGATCACCCGAACTTAGTCAAACCCTCGGAACACCCCAAAATAACTTCGAAACACCAATTCAACTCATGATTCAAGCCTAAGAATTTTCAAACTTCCAAAAATTTCCAACGATGCCGAAACTAACCAAACCTCGTCCGATTGACCTGAAAATTTGCACCCACATCCAAAATGATGCTACGAACCTGTTCCAACTTCCATAATCCCATTCCGACCCCGATAGTTAATTTTTCACTACCGATCGGAAATTCCCAAAAACTCAATTTCGCCAATTCAAGCCTAATTCTACTCCGGACATCGAAACCAGATTCCGAACACACTCCTAAGTCCGAAATCACCTAACTAAGCTATCCAATCCATTAAATCCACATTCCGAGGTCGTTTACCTAATAGTCTACTCCCAGTTGACTTTTCTAACAATAAGGCCAATTTAAGAGACTAAGTGTCTCATTTCTCACCACGACCACTCCGAACCCGAACCAACCGACTCAGAACAACCTAAATAGGTCATACAATATGTGATAAATCAGAAACAGGGGAAACAGAGCTAATCTCATGGAACGACCGATCGGGTCATTACAGTGTGATGTCGAAAACCTATCGTAATGCAAGTATTAGTAGCTGCTTCCATGGCTCGACCCGTGGCCTATAGGTCACACGAATTGTTTTTACCGTTGCTCCAAGATCCCTTTTGTAAGCCAACAAATATCTATCCAATTCCAAAATTTTTTAACAAGGCAACTAAAAAAAGTAATTATCTAATTCTTATACATTTTCCAAGGACTGTAGTACAAATTATGAGCTAATAAGAATAGAGTTTACAAAGCGAAAATGAAATAAATACGTAGTCTGTTTGAAAAGTACTTAAACAGAACTTTATAATCTAAGGCTACCCCGAACAACAGAGGCAGCTACAACAGGGACGCAGGTACATCTTCAAATCCAGCAACCATCGAACATAGCAACAACAACAACCAACATTTGCACGCAATGTGCAGAAATGTAGTATCAGTACAACCTACCCCATGTACTGAGAAAGTAACAAACCTAACCTTAGGTTGAAAGCAGTGACGAGCTATTACAAGGTCGGGTCCAATAGAGGTATTCTACAACAGTTCAAAAAAGTATAACACAAGTAGCAAAGGGGTATCTTAGAAGTAAATTGTTCAACCCATTCACAGTATTAGAAAAATAGGCATGCTTTTCAATATCTTAGTGAAAAATCAATTCTTTTTCTGGAAATGCCAACAATACGGTAAGTATGAAAATTGCTATTTTTCTCAAAAATCATTTCAACAATAAGTAAGAAGTTTCCTTTTCTTTCCAAATAACAAGTGCATGAGCACCTCTCTATACCCACATGTCAATATGTGTAAAAAGTCATGAATGACGTGATACTATATAGCATGAGGAATAATGCATATATATATGCATGTATGCCAAATGTGCATATCAAATGCGATATGCATCTTAATGATAAAACTATGTGCATTCTCTCAAAGTATCAATTCATTCAATCCTCCCGGTCACTCAGTCCTCACATCCGCTTAGTCCTCACAATCACTCTGTCCTCACAGCCACTCAGCCACTAAGTCCTCACAATCACTCATTCCTCCCAATCACTCGGTACTCGGCACTCGCACTTAGTAGGTATTTGCGCTCACTAGGGGTGTGTACAGACTCCGGAGGCCTTCTTGAGCCCAAGCACTATATCAAGACAATCATGGCATAAATCAATGAAACATGTTTCGGCGTGCAACCTAATCCCATAAATAAACATGTTGTGGCGTGCAGCCCGATCCCATAATATCCTCACAATCAGGTCCTCGGCCTCACTCAGTCATCAATCTCTCTAGTCTCTCTCTCTCTCGAGCTCACAATGTCATGAAACTAGCCTGACTATGATGATGTGATGTATCAGTAAATAACAGTGGAGACTAAGATATGATATGAATGTGAGTACGTATGACTAAGTATATAAAATAATGAAAGCATATAACTCCACGGCAGAAATGACCTCGGTGGGTCCCAACAATATCAGCATGAGTCTAAACATGATATCTAGCATGATTGACAACTCAATTACTATATCACATGATGGAGACATAGATAAAAACAAGATAGGGCCACTATATAGTGTTATGGGAACCACGGAGTCCCAATTCACGGGGTGCACGCCCACACGCCCGTCACCTAGCATGTGCATCACCTCAATACCAATCGCATAATACGTGTTGCGGGGTTTCATACCCTTAACACTAATTTTAGAAGAGGTTATTACCTCAAATAAGCTAAATTCCATTACAGAGCAAGCCAAGTGATGCTCCAAGAATGCCATCACGCGCGTAGCGACCTCCGAGTCGCTCAAAACTAGCCAAAAGCAATTCAAATACATCAGATAAAGCCCAAGGAAATAATTACAAATGATAAGGATAAAATCCTAAGTCAAATACCAAATCCGGCCAAAAATCACACCCAGGGCCCGCACCTCAGAACCTGACAAAACTTACCAAATCTGACAACCCATTCAATTACGATTCCAACCATACAAGTTTCACTCAAATTCGACTCTGAATCGGTGTTCAAATCCCAAAAATTCATTTATATGAAATTTCAACAATTTTCCACAAATTTCCATCTCAAAATAATAATTTGATGATGAAATCAATGATATATGTATGTTAACCAAATCTGAGTTAGAATCACTTACCCCGATGAATTTATTGAAAAATCCACAAAAATCGCCACAAACCGAGCTCCCAAGGTCCAAAATGTGGAATAATACCCTCAAACTTGTATATATATAGTACACATATTAACTCCCAATGTGCGGTCCACACAATTCCAAGTGCGTCCGCACTTCCCAGTTCCTGCGGTTGCACAAAAGTGGAGCAACCACACCTTTTGGTAACTTTAGTGCCAGGCCTTAGTATGTTGACCATAACGTTCTCTACAAATATCTAAATGATGACTTTTGCAGATTTCTGGAAACTATACACGAAGGGCTACAACTCTCGATTTTGAATCATCTCGAAATTCCTTGTAAATCAAAATATATAAGCTTCTAAGTCGGACTGACGAATCTGTAGAATGTCCCTGGAGTGCGGCTGCAGGCAGCATTGTGCGGTCCGCACTCCTCCTCTGAGGTCCGCACTTTTTTGCTGTGGTCAACACTCTTATGTGCGGTCTGCACCTCTCCTTCGCCTCCGTATCGTAAAATGTGCAGTCCGCACCCCCAAAAGTGCCAGAACAATATTAGAGCGCCGAAATGCACAGACTCGCTCAAAACTCACCCCGAAACACACCCGAATCCCCCGAGGCCCCTGAGACCTCAACCAAAGGTACCATCAAGTCCTAAAATATCATATAAACTTAGTTGGGCTCTCAAATCACATCAAACAACAACAAAAAAACATGAATCACACCTCAATTCAAAATTAATGAACTTTGAAACTTCAAACTTCCATAACCGATGCCGAAACCTATCAAATCACGTCTGATTGACCTTAAATTTTGCACATAAGTCACATTTGACATTATAGACCTGCTCCAACTTCCGAAATTGCAATCCGATTCCGATATCAAAAAGTCCACTCCCAGTCAAATTTTTCAAAATCTTAACTTTTGCCATTTCAAGCCAAATTCTACTGCGGACCTCCAAATCGAAATCCAGACGTGCTCCTAAGTCTAAAATCACCCAATGCAGCTAATGAAACTATCAGAAATCCAATCCGAGGTCAAATAGTAAAAAGTCAAACTTGATTATATCTTTCAAATTTTAAAGCTTTTAGCTTAGAATCATCCTTCCAAATCAATTCTGAATAACCTGAAAACCAAAACCGACGATTCATATAAGTCATAATGCATCATATGGAGCTACTCATGCTCAAGAAATAGCGAGTGAAGTGTAAATGCTCAAAACGACCGTTCAGGTCATTACATCCTCCCCCACTTAAACATATATTCGTCCTCGAACGTGCCCAGGGTTGTCCCAAGAGCCATTAAATCGTCGTGCATGCATATACCTGGGGGTGATCCTATGTCACCCTATCCCATATGGGTCTCATAACACAACATAACTGAAATTCCTTAATCTAACCTAGCCCACAAGCCTTAGAATCCAATTTTCTACATCCGATATTTTCTATAAGACCAAAATCTCGCACCGACACAGTGTATAAGTCTGAACAAGCTACATGAAGCCATAGTCATAACCCAAGATGAAATCACATGATATACCACACAACTCAAACACTTAGCGATAATTTCGAATCACAGCAGTTACTCAAACAACCCAATGATGGTAATAAACTTCTTATCGAACAAAGCCTCATTCTAACACCTTTATACACTGCCAATGATGAAAGAAACACGCAGAAACTCATAACCATTCATCAGAGCAACAAGTTGTGGAACCCCCTCCCCTTCGACAAGAATTATAGCCAATTTCTAGGCCGACCTTCAATATTATCCTTCCAACCCTGTTGTACTCAAATCTGATAGTACCCATTCTAGGTCCAATGACCCCATCTCATCCAACACGACCACTCCAGTGACATTACACATCAATACAATCTAAAGCCACAACCCGTGCAACCTGTGCACCAACAAGCAACAATCCAAATGTACTTAAACATGGAAAATGATTCAAACAAGAGAACCGTACCACAAGATCAACGGGTGCCACCACAATGCAATGCTAAGAACCCATCACACACCACATAACCAAAGTCTAACACAAATGATCATGCCTTAGTATAACTCCGCTACAATGCGGGACCTCATCCAAACACTGGTCCATGGCATATACCTCAAGCCACCTTGCTCAAAATTAATAACCACACGCGACTAGACATCAAGTTGCCAAAGTGCACTACTATAACCATAGAAAAGCAAACAATGCAATGGCACACTAGCCCAAAAGAACATAACCAATGAGTAGTCAATCATGCAACACCTAAATACTTATCTTGCTCAAATTTTGTTATAAGGCTCTAATAGAACCGCACCATATATGCATATAACTAACAAATCAAGACTCCTCGTAGAACAGAGGAGTAACTCATAGATCATTTCAGAACACGAATACGATCAAGAACAACCAAATGGAAGATCCCTCAATAATAGCAGTGTGACCAATCCAACTCGGTGTAGAATACATATCCTAATTGGGCCTACCAATGGACCCCCAAATCAACTCTTGTCACCCACAAATAGATAAATAATCCTATGAAAGTCGACAATGAGTGAATCATAACACATACTATCATCTGGATAGCTTCGGCCACACTTCATAGTCCACAACCATGCAACAATCTACTCCTAAGAACTCCTAGTCTCCAAATCCATAGAACCCATGAATCACCATATTTGATCCCAACTCCACTGCCTGAATGTATAACACATCTCTCATACACGATCATACCACGAGGAATACTTCTCTAATTCGTCCGTCCCAGATAGCAATATCTGAAAATCAGCAGTCAATCAACCAAGAAAATATCGCAAACTCACGGAACACTCAATACAATGCTAAAACTCAAAATCACTCTCCAAAACCCCTGAATTCAAAACTTAAGGACTTGAAATTCTAGAATTCACTTTAACGTGCCGAACCGGCCTAAACCACTCGGAATGACCTCAAATTTTGCAGATAAGTTATAAATGACAATACAGAACTATTCCCGGTCTCGGAATCTCATTCGAACCTCGGGAACATAACATCACTTTCCAAGTCGCATTTCAAATTCTTTAAAACCTCAAAACCTCGTTTTTGATTCGAAACCACTCAATTCACACCCGTTTTACACCAAATTTTACAGATAAGACAAATAATATATAATAAACCTGTTCCGGGCTCCGGAACCATAACACGGGCCCGGTAACAAGGTTTTCACATAATTATTCACTTTCACATTCCTTTAATATTTCCAGAAAACAATTTCTTTTAAAAATTCATTTCTCGGTCTTGGGACCTCGGAATTCGATTCCGAGCATATGCCCAAGTCCCATATTTTCTTAGGGACCCTCCGGGACCGTCGAATCACGGGTCCGGGTCTGTTTACCAGAAATGTTGACCAAAGTCAACTATATTCATTTATTAATTATCAAAACTCATTTTCAACAAATTTTTCACATAATAGCTTCCCGGCCACTCGCCCGGGCTGCGCATGCATATCGAGGTGAGACTAACAGAAGCTCTCGGAGCCTCGGAACACAGATATAGCTTAAATTACCTAAGGTGACCTTTTGGGTCATCACAATCTCCGCCTCTAAAATAAACGTTCGTCCTCGAACGGACATAGAGAAATACCTGAGTCTGAGAATAGATGGGGATAATGACTCCTCATATCGGGCTCGCACTCCCATGTAGCTGCCTCGACAGGCTTACCCCTCCACTGAACACGGACCGAAGGATAACTCTTCGACCTCAATTGTCGAACCTGCCTATCTAATATGGCTACTGGCTGCTCCTCATAAGTCAAATCCTTGTCCAATTGGACACCGCTGAAATCAAGAACATGAGACGGATCCGCAATATATCTCCGGAGCATAGATACATGAAAAACTGGATGCACTGCTGATAAATGCGGTGGCAAGGCAAGTCTGTAGGCCACCTCTCCTACTTTCTCTAAAATTTCAAATGGACCAATATACCTAGGGCTCAACTTGCCCTTCTTCCCGAACCTCATCACGCCCTTCATAGGCGACACTCGGAGGAACACCTGGTCTCCTACCATAAAAGCCAAATCTCGAACCCTACGATCTGCATAGCTCTTTTGCCTGGACTGAGCTGTAAGAAACCTATCCTGAATAATCTTCACTTTATCCAAAGCATCCTGGACTAACTCGGAACCCAATAACCTAGCCTCTCCGGGCTCGAACCATCCGACTGGAGACCGACATCGCCTACCATACAACGCCTCATACGTAGCCATCTGAAGGCTCGACTGGTAACTATTGTTATAGGCAAACTCTTCTAAAGGCAAAAACTGATCCCATGAACCACCGAAATCAATAACACATGCCCGCAACATATCCTCTAAAATCTGAATAGTGCGCTCGGACTGTCCGTCCGTCTGAGGATGAAATGTTGTACTCAACTCAATCTGTGTGCCCAACTCTCGCTGGAATACTCTCCAGAAATGGGAGGTAAACTGAGTACCTCGGTCTGATATAATAGATAGGGTTACACCGTGGAAT
>ML248487.1:387-20380 GCA_005239495.1 Nicotiana undulata | reverse complement strand
TGCATTGCATACATAGGGATTGCGGGCAGAGACCTGAGCCTTTCCCTCATATTGCATTGCATTGTACCTTTACTATCTTACAGAGCTTTATATATATATATTGCGTTGATCCGAGCATTTTATTATACCTTTTCTTGCTAGCCTTTACTCATAATTCCTGTCGATTATCACCTGCTTTACTTACTTGTTCTCTATATCTGTTACTTTGCAAACCTTAGTAGGGCCTCTACCTGACCTCGTCACTACTTGACTGGGGTTAGGCTTGGCACTTACTGGGTACCGAATGTGGAGTACTCACGCCCTTCTGCGCATGTTTTCCCCATGTGCAGATCCAGGTCCTAGTACGCGGTATCTCAGCTAGCCAGCAGCAGCAGTATCAGGAGACTCGAGGTATAATCTGCAGCGTCCGCAGATCTCCGAGTCCCCTTCCTATCTTGAAGTTGTAGTACTTGTAGATGAAACTATACGGTCTTTTCTATCCAGTTGTACATATTGAGCAGTAGAGTAGCTTGTGATGTATTGTGATATTCCGGGTTCTGGGTAAAGTAACTGTTAATGCCGAGCGGCGTCGACTTTACTATGATCTATTTCACTTACTGTTATTGTACCTGTTTTATCTAAATTTTGCTTAAGGTATAGGCTTACCTAGTCGTCTAGACTAGTTGCCGTCACGAGACCCAGTCGGAGGGAGAATTGGGTCGTGACAGAACGGGTCTAGAATCATACCTAATGTGCTGAATAAGTGCGGATATCTGCTTCGCATGTCCTCCTCGGACTCCCAAGTCTCTTCCTCTACTGGTTGGCCCCTCCACTTGACCTTCACAGCAGAAATTCTCTTGGATCTCAACAGGCGATCCTAACTATCAATAATAGCAACTGGCTCCTCCTCGTAGCCCAACCTGTCATCCAAATGAATAGTGCTGAAATCGACCACGTGCGAGAAGTCGGCGTGGTACCTCTGGAGCATGTAAACGTGAAAAATCAGATGAACTCCTGATAAACTGGGAGGTAAAGCCAGCTCATAAGAAACCTCTCCAACTCGCCTCAACACCTCGAAAGGACCTATAAACCTCGAGCTCAGCTTGCCCTTTTTCCCGAATCTCATAATACTCTTCATCAGCGAGACCTTTAACAGAACCTTGTCTCCCTCCATAAATGACACATCACGTGTCCTCTGATCTGCGTAACTCCTCTGTCAGGAATGTGATGTGCGAAGCTTTTCCTGAATCAACTTCACTTTCTCAAAAGAATCCTTCACCAGGTCGGTGCCATATAACTTAGCCTCTCTAGGCTCAAACAACCCGATAGGAAAACGACATCGCCGACCATACAAAGACTCAAATGGAGCTATCTCGATGCTGGACTGGTAACTATTATTGTATGAAAACTTGGCCAAAAGCAAGAACTGGTCCCACTGACCTCCAAAGTATGTCACACATGCCCTGAGCTTGTCCCCAATATCTGAATTGTATGCTCCGAAAGACCATCAGTATGAGGGTGAAATGCTGTGCTGAGATCTATCTGGGTACCTATCTCATTATGCAATGCTCTCTAGAAATGCGAGGTGAACTGAGGACCTTAATCTGATATAATGGACACCGGCACACCGTGCAACCGGACTATCTCCCGAATGTAGATCTGGGCCAACCTCTCAGAAGTATAAGTAGTAGCCACTGGAATGAAATGCGCCGATTTGGTCAAACTATCCACAATGACCCAAATCGCGTCAACCTTCCCCAATGTCCGAGGAAATCCAACCACGAAGACCATAGTGATGCGTTCCCACTTCCACTCAGGAATGGGCATCTGCTGAAGTAGGCCTCCTGGCCTCTGGTGCTCACACTTAACCTGCTGGCAATTAAGACACCTAGTCACACACTCCACAATGTTCTTCTTCATCCGTCTCCACCAGTAATGTTGCTTCAAATCACGATACATCTTTGTAGCACCAGGATGAACTGAATACCGAGAACTGTGTGCCTCCTCTAGAATGCTCTCCCTCAGGACATCAACATTAGGAACACATAATCGGCCCTGAAGTCTCAGAACACCATCCTTGCCAATAGTGACCTCCTTGGCACCACCCTGAATCACTATCTCCCGCAGCTCTACTAAGTACGGATCATCAAACTGTCGAGCCTTAATCTCCCCCAATAACTAAGACTGAGCAACCACATGTGCTAGAACTCGACGAGGCTCTGAAAGGTCTAATCTCACAAGGCGATTAGCCAAGGAATGAATGTACAAGGCTAGAGGTCTCTCCTCTACTGCAATATAAGCCAAGCTACCCATACTCTCTGCCTTCCTGCTTAAGGCATCTGCTACCACGTTTGCCTTGCCCGGATGATGAAGAATGTTGGATATCATAATCCTTCAGCAACGCAAGCCACCTACGCTGCCTCAAATTTAGATCCCTCTGCTTCAACAAGTGCTGCAAGATGCGGTGGTCTGTATAAACCTCACACGATACCCCATACAAGTAATGCCTCCAAATCTTAAGAGCATGAACAATCGCCGCCAACTCTAAATCATGCACAGGGTAATTCTTCTCATGGACCTTCAGCTGGCGCGAAGCATAAGAAATAACTCTCCCTTACTGCATCAACACACACCCCAAACCAACGCGTGAAGCGTTGCAATACACTGTACACATCCTGAACCGGAAGGCAATACTAGAACTGGTGCTGAAGTCAATGCTACCTTGAGATTCTGAAAGCTCGCCTCACACTCATCGGACCAACGGAACGGGGCATTCTTCTGAGTCAATCTAGTCAATGGGGCTGCAATGGATGAAAACCCCTCCACAAATCGGTGATAATAGCCTACTAGGCCCAGGAAACTCCTGATCTCTGTAGCTGAAGTAAGACGCGGCCAACTCTGAACTGCCTCAATCTTTCGGGGATCAACCTTGATACCCTCTCCGGATACCACATGTCCCAACCAAAACTCACATTTGGAGAACTCAACATATAGCTTCTGTTCTCACAAAGTCTGGAGCACAACTCTCAAATGGTGCTCGTGCTCCCCCAGGCTATGTGAGTAAATCAAGATGTCGTCAATGAAGATGATGATGAAGGAATCAATATACGGTCGGAACACCCTCTTCATTAAGTCTATGAATGTTGTTGGGGCATTAGTCAAGCCAAAAGACATCACCAGGAACTCATAGTGGCCATATCTCATACGGAAAGCAGTCTTCGGAACATCTGACGCGCGAATCTTCAACTGATGATATCCTGATCTCAAATCGATCTTAGAAAACACCCTAGCACCCTGCAACTGGTCAAACAAATCATCGATGAGCGGAAAATGATACTTTTTCTTAATGGTGACCTTGTTCAAATTGCGGTAATCAATACACATCTGCATAGACCCATCCTTCTTCTGCACAAATAGGACTGGAGCACCCCACGGGGATACACTTGGTCTGGTAAACCCCTTAGCTAACAACTCCTCAAGCTGCTCCTTAAACTCCTTCGGAGCCATACGGTACGGAGGAATAGATATAGGTTGGGTGCTTGGAGCTACATCAATGCAGAAATCAATATCATGATCCGGAGGCATGCCCCGAAGGTCCGAAGGAAATACATCAGCAAACTCTCGAACAACTGGCACTGAATCAATCGTCGGAGACTCGGCGGTGGTGTCCCGCACATAAGAAGGATAGGCCAGACAACCCTTCTCGACCATATGTCGAGCCTTCATGAATGAAATAACCTGGCTGGCTGCACTAACTGAGGAACCTTTCCACTCTAACCTAGGTGACTCGGGCATGGCTAAAGTAATTGTCTTGGCATGGCAGTCCAGCACGGTATGATAAGGATATATCCAATCCATGCCTAAAATAACCTCAAAATCGACCATGTCGAGCAATAAAAGGTCCGCTCTGGTCTCGAACCCACATAAGGTGATCACACAAGACCGATATATATGGTCTACCACCACATAATCACCCACAGGAGTGGACACATATATAAGAGAACCCAAGGACTCACGAGGATCATCCAAGAAACAAGCAAATAAGGATGACACATATGTGTAAGTGGATCCTGGATCAAATAGCACTGATGCCTCTCTACCACATACTGAAATAGTACCTGTGATCACGGCGTCTGAGGCCACTGCATCTGCTCGGGCCAGAATAGCATAGAATCTGGCTTGTGTACCGGAAGACTGACCTCCACTGGAATGAATGAGAGCTGGTAGAGCTCCTCCTATCCGGCCTCCAGCTCTGGGTCGGCATTTACTAGCATGTCCTCCACCTCGAGGTGGATGGGGCATCGGTGCTGAATATGTAGGCTGGTAACTCTACTGAACAGCCTTGCCCCGAAGCCTGGGACAAGTCCTCCTCATATGGCCTGACTCCCCACACTCATAACATCTCACTGGTGGCATGGTCTGCTGCCCTGAAGGAGAACCCTGGATAACTAAGGGACGATGAGAACCCTCTAGCATGGCACTGAAGTAAGGACTAGAAGACCCCTGATGACTGGAATACCCGCCTGAGTAACCTCGAATGGCTGGTGGGCGGTAAGAACTCTCCGGCATGGCGCTGAAATAAGGCCTCACTGGGGCACCACGGGAAGGCGATGGACGAGCTGAATATGGAGGCCTGTTAGGCTGGCCTTTGCTAAACTGCCCCCTGGCCCTGCCTAGGGCACCTCTGAAATCTCCAAAAAAATCTAACTCTCTTGTCATGTTGACCTTGCTCTCTACCACTCGATCGATAACCCTCAATCCGACGAGCTATCTCGACCATAAGCTGATAGGGAGTACCCATCACCACCTCTCGGGCCATGTTGGCCCTAATACCTGAGTGCAGCCCAGCTACAAATCTCCGCAGTCTCTCAACGTCAGTAGGAAGTATCATAAGGGCATGACGAGACAACTCGGAAAACCTGGCCTCACAGTCTATCACTGACATCTGTCCCTGCTCCAGCTGCTCAAACTGATACCGCAACTATTCCCTCTCGGAGGGTGGAATATATCTGTCCAGAAACAACTGAGTGAACTGCTCCCAAGTGATAGAAGGGGAACCTGCTGGTCTGCCCAGGATATACGACTGCCACCATCTGCGAGCCCTGCCCTCAAGCTGAAAGGTAGTGAAATCCACTCCATGGGACTCTAATATCCTCATGTTGTGCAGTCTGTCCCTTCACCTGTCAATGAAGTCCTGAGCATCCTCACCTCGCTCAGCCCCGAAGACTGGAGGGTGAAATCGAGTCCATCTATCCAATAACTTTTGCACATCACTGTCCGCAGCTCGTCGGAGCTCTGGTGCTACTGCTACTGGCTGGACCCCACCCACAGGCAGTGTACCCGAGGTATGATGTATTGCTGTTGTCTGACCTGTAGCATGGGCAGTAGGGGTCTGGACTCCCCCTCCCGCCTAAGAAGTGGTAGGATCCGCTGGAAATAAACCATCCTGGGACATAGTGTCCATAAATCTCATCATACGGCGCATGACCTCCCGGAAGCCTGGCGCCGTCATGAAGTCCACTGGAGCAGGATCTGCTGAGGGCACCTCGTCTTGCTCCTCAATGATAGGATCCTATGGTGGTGGTGCAACTGGAACAGCTCTGGGACGCCCTTGTCCCCTACCTCAGGTCGGTGCCCTCCCCCGGCCTCTACCACGGCCTCTAACGGCGGGGTAGCGGCCCCTTCTAGGTTTGGGACATTGGATGCGCGCGTCCTCACCATCTGTGAGAGAATAGAAGAATGAGCTTTAGTACACCATCGACTGCACGATAGAATATGATTAAAGAGAGGTTTCCTAACACCCTATAGCCTCCTGAAGATAAGTACAAACATCTCAGTACCGATCTGCAAGACTCTACTAGGCCTGCCTGTGACTTGTGAGACCTACGTGAACCTAAAACTCTGATACCATGTTGTCACGACCCAAACTTCTAACTCAGGGCGTGATGGAGCTCAACACCGGAGTCAGGCAAGCCAACACTTGTTTACTAACGAGGTTACCTAAATTAATAAGATATTCAAATACTTGCCAAGTTTAAGTTAAGAATCGTTAAATTAAAACAGATAAGTTAGGCAACTCGAATCAATGAAACCCAAAACCATGAGCCATCATATGCCATTTAGCAAGAATACTATAAGGTCCACTACGTGTGCCAGGACCTAGTGTCACAAGTCTACGGGTGGACTAGTGGAATATACAAAATAAGTAGTATAACTGTGCTATTGTCTGAAGTAAATGGACAGAAATAACCAAAAGACAACTCCAAAGTGCTGCTGAGGATCGCCAAGGGGAGCATCTCACCATGGAGTAGGGTACAGAGTATGCTCTCAAGATCACGCTCCGGTCAGATAACCAGAAGCACCTGCCTCAGTACATGTACTATTAAGTACAGAAGTGTAGCATGATTACATATAAACAAATATGTACCCAGTGAGTATCACGTCTAATCTCAAAGAAGTAGTGACAAGAGGTCAAAGTGATACTTACTAGGGACAAGATGTAATAATATAAGTGAATGAAGACTAGGCAGGGATAGCAAATTCCAGAAATTTCAAGACATGATAATATCAAGTATAAATTTACAATTTACCTCTGCATGTCAAATCACACTAGTATAAAATAAACTAACTTTTCCTTTTCATATGAAGCAGTTTATATGATAACAACAAGACTCTCAGTCAAGATATACAGCACATAGTATGCCGAAGCGTACGGCTGAAGCGTCGCAAAAATTTAATGTGCACTACCGAGGGTCGAACAGCTCGAACCATAGATGCATCCATTACCCCGCTCGTGAATCAAACATGAGACGAGGTTGACATAATAATAAGGATACCCCACTCGCGAATCATACATGTGACGCGGGTGCTCGTATACATACACATAATTATCAGGAAAGATCCAAGAATTCAATAGAGATTATACTTGCAAACAAGAAATTAAGCATCTGAAATTTTGAACGTAGTCTTCCTAATATCCTCATGCTAATTCAAGGCAATAAGCAACTCAAAGGACATTTAGGGGTATATGTAAGGCACATTAAAGAATGCTCGTGAGTCCTAAAACTACCCGACATGGCATAATAGTAGCTACGCACGGACTCTTGTCACTTCGTAGGTGCACAACCCCCACAAATAAGGACATTTAAATCATGTGTAATTAATTACCTATGGGGACAATTCCCTCTTACAAGGTTAGAAAGGAGACTCACCTTGTGCCGAACCTACTTTCCGGGTCAAGAATGCGGCCGAAACTCCGATTTCTACACCCGAGGACTCGAAACTAGCCAAATGTTGTACAAATACATCAATTTATGCTCAACGTATGGAAATTCTCCTATTTAATTAGTAAATTCAACATTCTTGAAGAAATCCCAAAATTCACCCTCGGGCCCGCAAACTCGGATTCAGAAAATTCTCGAAGAAAACACTCACCCATAGCCTAAGGATCATTAATATATGGTTTTTACTTGATTTGATAGCCAATTCGCGGGAAATTCCCTAAATTCTCGAAAGCCCTAGGTTACTACCCATTTCCTTGATTTTCACTAATTAAGTAGTTAATTTAACTAGTAATTCATGTATTAAACTAACACTACGATAGAATTTACTTACCTTATCAGTATCTAGGTCGTGGAGCAGCTTTCCCAAGCTCTCAAGGTCTCAAATAGTGGAAGAAATTTAGAAAAATGGACATTTCCCGTGTTTTGAAGAAACACATTGCCTAACAGTGGTTCTGCACCTGCGGCTCGAGGACCGCACCTGCGAGCTTGGCTCGCACGTGCGGAAATGGACAAGAGGACCTGGGATCGCACCTGCAGAGAGGAGCTCGCACCTGCGGCTCCGCTCCTGCGGAAACTTGTCTGCACCTGCGAGAATGGGCTGCCCGCTGGGGGGTCGCACCTGCGACTAGGCAACCGCACCTGCGATCACACCAGATTTGGTGCACCAGCAGCTGAAGCTGCTGGTGTTTAGCCTCGTTTGGTACTCGGGAGGCACCTGGGCCCACCCGAGCCCCCGTCAAATTATACCAACAAGTCCTAAATCATTTTACAGACTCGCTCGAGCCTTCGGAACACCCAAAACAACACTGAAACTTTAAATCACTTCTCAAAACCCTCTAGAATCAAAACTTAAGAACTTCAAGTTCTTGAATTCGATAACAATGCGCCGAACCAACCTATACTACTCGGAATGACACCAAATTTTGAAAGCAAGTCCTAAATGACATAACGGAACTATTCCCGATCTCGGAATTCCATTCGGACCTCGATAACACAAAAACACGTTCCAAACTAAATTTTAAACTTAAGGAAACTCTTATTTCGATATTGGGCGCCGAAGCGCTCCTGGGTCATCCAAAACCCATTCCGAACATACGCACAAGTCCGAAATCATCATACAAAGCTACTGGAACCGTCGAAACTCGATTTGGAGGTCGTTTACTAAAAATGTTGACCGAAGTCAAACTTGGCCAAAAAGGCCAACCTTAAGGAACTAAGTGTTCCTATACTGCTCTAAACACTTCCAAATCCCGAACCACCCGTCCCCGCAAGTCATAAATCATAATAAGCCGCTTTGGGAAGTTTCATTTAGGGGAACTGAGTCCGAATACGCAAAATGACCGGTCGGGTCGTCACACTTGTTCAGTGATTATAGGTACTCTATTTCGACGGTTTCAGATATTTTATCATATTTTGAGCTATGGAGCTCGGATTTGAGAAATTTTGGAGGAAATTTTCACCACATGGATTGGGGTAAGTGTTTTTTCTCCGTGTTGATTTCATTCCATGATTCCATCTTCTTTTCTGTATTTGATTTATGCTTTTGAAAGAGAAATTGGGGGGTTTTGTCTAAAGTTTCCTAAAGTAAATATTTGAGTTTTGAACATTGATGTCACGCCCCAAACTCGGAGAGCACGACCGACGCTCAACCGAGTAAACCTGGCTCAGCAATCCTGTTAGATTTCATTCTACCAAAATTTAACCATGATTAAAGAGGAGATGTAGTCCATTAATCAAATATTGTTTCATTACCAACTCCCATTTCATTTCCATTAGCACCTTCATTTTTAATTTTCAAATTATTACAAGTTTATAGATATACTGAAAAGTATGTTTTCCAAGCACTAACATTTCTAGTTTAATTCTAAACATCGAATACCACCCACAACATGTCTACGGAGCCTCTAAGTACAATAGAAGTGAAGAATGAGAGTGCCAGTGACAAGGCCCCGGCTATACCTCAAAGTACAAAATACAACGTCATATGACATAAAGCCCGGAGTAGAGTAGGGCTCTCCAAAACCTGCTGAATAGAGAGTGACTCCTAATGAGGACCAAAGATTTCCCGGTGATGAACCACATGCATCCATTAAAGATGCTGCGCCCCGGGCAAAAGGAATGTTAGTACATATGGAATAGTACTAGTATGTAAAACTAATTGTCCTCTTTCAAAATAGAATGCCAATGTAAGAAAGGGAAAACAATGAGAACAATAATCAACAATCAATCCAAATGCCAAGTTAAAACATACCAATTTAAAAAATATGAAGATAATACTGTGAAGATAATAATCAAAATATGAAGATAATATTATTTTTGTTGGGAGATCTTAAGCACCGATATACCACTGTTCACAATACAAAGTGCAAAATACCAATACCACCGTATTTTTAGCACGGAGTCAGATCACGACCCGATTGGCTAGGTCGTCTCCTCTAATACATCAACCACAATTACTATTTCAATTACAATTTCCAACACAATCACCATCATGTGTGCAACATGGTGTCCGGTAACGACCCGACCGACTAGGCTATCTCACCACAATGACGTGTGGATCGACATCATCCTTTTCTATCAATCATCTCATCCCAATTAAGGGGAATAATTTTATCACATCAACCTCATCCCAAATAAGGGGAATAATTACAATCCACTCCTACACCGACACGTGTAGTTTCGAGGTTAGGTTATTTCAACCTACCCTTCCATGACGGTTATCGATACTACCAATAATATTTTTGATTTGCTTACAAAGGAAACAACAACACAAATGCATTTACCTCATAACCTTCATATAGTATATAGCCTCATTGGCACTTTCAAAAACTTTCAACATCATTATTTCATTGGCTCTTTTGGCCATACATATGATTCTTCTTGCATGGCACAGTGGTCGTATTTCATATTCCACACTTTTATTTTTTTCCTTCTCATGGATCGTAATCATAAATATCAACAAATAGAATTTTGTAAATCACAACTTTAGGTTCATGAGTAATGAAGACTTTAAACACAATGGATTTCTTTCCGAGAAATGGAGTAAAATGATTGGCAATCAAAGCACAAGTTAAAATTATAAACGAGTAACACACCATTTCACCTTATGATTATGTAAGAGCTCAAAACATGTTGGAAATACCTACTAAGTGTTGATACTCAATTTTTCTCTCATATATTTTTTAATATACATATATACCTTCAAAATAGTGCATGAGCATCATCAAGTATTTTTCCTAATTTTTTCATAATTGTTAAAGATTTTTAAATCAATTTATTCCCATTTTATTATATAAACAATTATTAATTGCATCACAAATAATTTCTAGGATAATTTTATCATCTAACCTCATCACTTATATCCGTATTAAGCTTTACATATTTTTTGATGTATTTATTATAATTATATTTTCATTTTAGGCTACAATTGCATATTTAGTCCATATATGTGCATAATTACATTATTTATACAAAAAATGACTTTTTATATTTTCTTATAATGTTAAGTAATTATTTTGAATCATTTTTTCATACACAAGTGATTTTCTTTTTAGTTATTAATTATTTTATAAATTATTAAACTGGGTATTTAAAATCTAGCCCCCTAAAATCCCCATTTTCGGATATAACCCAGCCCCTTAGCCCATTTACTAAAAACCCCTACCCAAACCCTTGGCCCAAATGTTTAAGCCCAATCCATAACCCACAACCCAGTCCGGAACCGACCCAATCCCTTTTAAATCACAATCGTTGATCTATGAAGATCAACGACTCATATCACTCCCCTCTTTTTAATTAACCTACCCATCATAAACCCTAATCCTCATTATCTCAAGCCATGCCGTCTCTATACTCTCTCCCTCCCCTTCTCGTTCTGTCAAACCCTAGCGTCGTCATCCCCCAAATCCCTCTGATTCAAACCCTAAAATGGAATAAATCCACAATTCCCTTACCTTATTGACCCCTCCTACCTACTGGTCACCCGTTTATGGTATTACATAATTGCTTTCCTAATATGGCAAGCAGATCTTGTAAGAATCGAACAAAAAATTGGTTTAAATCCTTAATTGCTGTTTATTTTGTCTATATTCATCCTATTATGCATAAATCTGCCTATTTTTGTCGATTTTTTTTACTTATCCTAAATTAGGGTTTCAACCCCTTTTTCATTTGGACCAGATCTGGTTCGGTTATGTATTTCTCTTGAATAATTTCTTTTCTATCTTCATCGCATGCAATATGTAGTTGATTGTTTTTACTTTAGTAGATTTTGTAGGTTTACCTAAATACTAGGTTTTGAAACCTTTCTTTGTATTTACTGATTTTCTCATTGATACTCTTTCCTTTCTCGTATTTGACTAATATTTTCCTTATTTCTGTTTAATCTACCATATTTCCTTTATTTTTACCTTAGTTTGCTCTAAAACTGATTGTTAATCGATTATGATGTTATATTTTCCTTATTCTCTGTTGTATCCCCTTATTCTAAGTGTTACTCGCCTGATTGCACGCCTTTATTCTCTGTTAACTTATTCTAAATCTAGATCTTAATTGATTATGTGTTTAATACTTAACATGTTTATGTGTTTATTTCCTACACTATTTAAAAACCTTCCCCTTTCTCCATTAGAGATACTCGAATTAATATACTCTCACTAAGAAATCTTGGGCTTGGTTTCATATTTTCTTTATGCTCTCTTGTTCACTACTGGTCTTGGCCGGCTGAAAGCCAAGGCCAAATATTCTGGACTCTCGACTTTGTGGTATTATTTTGGTTTGCTTGCTTAACTGATGAGTGACTACCCATTTTATTTCATTTCTATGTATTCCTGAACTATGCCTACAATCCACCATGTCTAAAACCACTTTCTGAGCATGATTCTGCCTGTTTACATGATACTCTTTAGTCCTATAGTTAATACTGTTTAGTTTTAAGATTGGTTATTTTTGAAAAATATGAATCCTCTTAAAGCATATGCTTAATTTGTCTCATATATGATGTCACGACCCAAAACCTATGGGTTGTGATGGCGCCGGACACCACTGTAAGGCAAGCCAATCCCTTAATCAGTTGAAATACCTTCCTGTTTAACAATTTCGAAATTTGTTGCCTTTATTTCATTTCATAATCAAATAAATAATTTTTTGTAAATTAAACACGACAAGAAATCTATTTACTTCAATAAAACAAGACTCAACACATCCCCAGAACCCGGTGACACAAGTACATGAGCAGTTTCTAAGAATTTCTTCAATTATACAACTCTTGTCCGACAAATAAATGGGACAAAGGCAATAGATATAACATGTAAGTACACAGAAGGGAGACTCCGGCAGCTGTGGAACGCCTCTGGCTGAATACAGCCCGTATAAGTCCCCAAATCGATCATTATACTATAAAGGTACCTGTGCAACAAAATGCACAGAAAGTGTAGTATGAGTACATATACATATATGTACCCAGTGAGTATCCTAATCTCGAAGAAGTAGTGACGAGAGGTCGACTCGATACTCACTAAGGTCAAACGGTAATAAAGTAAGCAGGATGTAAGGAAACATGTAGGCAAGTAAAAGAAATAATCAAGTACATCAATATCCGGCAACAAATAATAATCTCAAATCAAACAAGTTTGGTATCCACTGTGGCGTACGGCCCGATCCCATCCTGTAAATCTTCGTCGTGGCGTACGACCCGATCCCACCATGTAGTCTCAATCTCCGCCGTGGCGTACGGCCCGATCCCACCCTGTAGTCTCAATCTGCGCCGTGGCGTACGGCCCGATCCCACCCTGTAGTCTCAATCTCTGCTATGGAGTACGTCCCGATCCCACCCTGTAGTCTTGACCGTGGCGTACGGCCCGAGCCTATAATATACTCTCTCATCACTCTGCCTTGGCGTACGACCCGATCCCATCCCGTGATTCTGTTATCACATTCAAATCAAGCCAAGTATCACAATGTTTAAAGACAACAATACCAATCACACAAGTATATAAGTCATATCTATGCTACAATATGGAAAAACAATGAACATGCTGTGTCCTAACTACCCGGACGAAGCAGTAATAGCCACTACGTACGGGCTCTCGTCACTCGGTGCGTACGTATCCCCCAAACAAGATCACATAGCAAATGAGGTTACCTAGAGGGACAATTTCCCTCTTACGAGGTTAGAAAGGAGACTCACCTCGCTCCGAAGATTCATCACCCGCTTCCAAGCCACTACGACGACTAAAAATGGATGCACACGCTCCCAAACTATCCAAATAACGATAATTCAATGAAAATATACTCAATAGATCATAACCAATTCAAATTACAAAGTTCCTCAGCCCGGCTCAATGAAATGACCAAAATGCCCTCGGGCCCACGTGCCCGGACCTCGAAATTTCTTGAAGAAAATCTCTACCCGAAGCTTTACTAATTCAATTACACATTTTACTCAATTATTCATGCTCAATTCGTGGCTAAAATCTAAATTTCCAAATTCTATGTTTCTTCCCAATTTTCCTCAAATTTTCCCTAATTTTCATGTTCTAATCCATGTAATCATCTTGTATCTAACTTGAAATGAGTAGGAGTAACTTACCTTAACATAGATGACGAAAATCCTCTCTTGAAGCTCTCAAAAAATCGCCCATGGCTTTGAAAAATGAGAGAGAAATGCCAAAATCCTGTTTTAATCAACACTGCCAAATTCTGCCCTTCTATGCGATCGCATGAAGTCGTCTGCGATCGCACAGGCCACCCAGATCACTCCTCCGCGATCGCACAAGCCATTTCCATCTCCCACCAAAATTCCTTCTCTGCGATCGCACCTTCCTCCTTGCGATCGCACTAGCCTGCCCAGCCCTTCTCCGCGATCGCACACCAACATTCGCGATCGCATAGGCCAAAAACCTTTCCCCTAAATTTCCTCTCTGCGATCGCATAGCTAAGGCTGCGATCGCATAGCATTACCAGAAACACCAGAAAACAGCAACACTAATATACTCTGAAATGATCCGAAACCACCCCGAAACACACCCGAGCCCCTCGGGACATCGTCCGAACGTACCAAAAAGTCTGGAAACATATCACGGACTTAGTCGAGGCCTCAAATCACATCAAACAACGCCGAAAACACGAATCGCGCAAGAATTCAACTTTATGAACTTTGAAATTTCCAACTACCACATTTGATGTCGAAACTTATCAGACCACGTCCGATTGACCTCAAATTTTGCAGGCAAGTCATATTCGACATTACGGACCTGCTCCAACTTCCGGAATCGCATTCCGACCCCGATATCAAAATTTCCATTTCCGGCCAAATTCTTCAAAAACCTTCCGTTTTCCATCTTTAGCCAAATGACCTTAAATTGACTTCCGGATATCCGAATTCACTTCCGATCGTGCTCCCAACTCCAGAATCACCATACGGAGCTATTCCCAGAATCAAAATCCCAAACGAACCTCAATATCATTGAAATGTACTTCAAGTCAAACTTAGGAAATTTCCTTAAAATACTGACTTTCCACAATATGTGTTGAACTGTTCCCGGGTTATCCAAAACCCGTTCCGGACATACGCCCAAGTCCGAATTCATCATACGAACCTGGTGGAACCTTCGGATCCTGATTCCGAGGTCGTTTACTAAAAATCCCAGCCTTACTCGTTTTCTTCAACTTAAGACTTCTAAAATGAGAATCTTCCTTTAAATTCAACTCCGATCTTCATTAATTTCAATTCCTACAATATGCACAAGTCAATATACCTGAAATGAAGTTGTTCGTGACTCCCAACTGTTGAACGACACGCTGGATCTCAAAACGACCGGTCGGGTCGTTACATATGATGTTATGAACTTGTTTTGAATTTGGCATCTTTAGGATGTTAAGTAGTCTATTAGTCCTGAATCTTTGAGCTTGTATTGTTATTAAACTTCTTGTTCTTTCGTTTATATGACCTGATAACTTGCTTTCTAATATGTCTTGGATTCATTTGGGTTCATGTGGTTGTTCTAATTATTTGGTTTTCTATGGTTTAATTAGGCTGTCCTAAATGCTAGTATGTACACTTAGCCTAATTTGACTTTTTTCGATTTCAACTTATTTAAACTGTATGCTTGAGCATGAACGACTTTGCAAATTCTTGCCAACTTGGCTTCTTAGTGCAATTATGGCTACATGTTCTGTGTTCTCAACTCTATTATGATGGTTTTCTTCAAAAAACAAATCTGTTTTAAACATGTCCTAGCCCTTTTATATGCTACCATTTTTAAAATCCTACTCTTAGGTCCTCTAGGTTCTATCCTTAACCTCCGTAGTGTGAGCACTGCTCGTGATCCATATGAGACTCTTGTGAACTCTGACACATTGGGGTTTGGTTCTTAACCTCCTTTAAATTATTTCAAGCATTTGTTCTGGTGTGAGAATTGCCCTGGGTCCCTGAGGCCCTTGGGATCTTTGACAACTTTGACACACTGGAAACCTGGTTCTATATGTGGTATGGATGAATCACTCATTATTGGCTATCCTGTACTTGTGAAAGGAGCCTCGAAGTTGATATGGTTTGAAGGCTTGGGTTGTCTAGGTGTATTTGGTCCTGATAAAGGCTCTCTATAGTTTATTTATTATTATTATGTAATTTATTCATTACTCCGGTCTGTAATAATATTGTAACAAACAGATTCTAGGGTATCTAGTAAAATTGGGAAGGGTCTTTATCTTCTTTGCTAATTCCGGTAAAAATCCTGCCTATACGATTTCATTTTGTGTTGTGGATTCTGCTTATAAGTTTTATGGTATTCTTGCTAAAATCGTATGAGTTCTGTATTGTGTTATTTATTAGAAATACTGCCTATAGGATTAATATTACAACTTGTTAGAAGTCCTGCCTATAGAATTAATATCATACGTTTGTTAGAAATCCTGCCTATAGGTGTATCAACTTGTCGAATAAATATGTGTTAGCAATCATGCCTATAGGACCAATATTTGACTCAAATATTTTCTGGCAATGTGTCTAAATGTCTGCCCATATACTGCTTTATTATATATCATGTCTATAGGATTAAAAATCAGTTCAATGATAGATATCATGCCTATAAAATCAGTTCAATAATTAGAAATCATGTCTATAGGATTAAAAGGAAATTCAAGGCTATGAAATATGTCTATAGAACTAAAATCAATTAAAACATAGAAATCATGTCTATAGGGTAATATTAATCACACTCGTAGAAGTTACGCTTATAGAGTTGATTCAGAATTCGATCGTCACTGTTAATCACTTAGACAATACGCCTATAGGATTCAATAACAATTATGGATTTATAATGGTGATTCATTACTGTCTGAGTTGCCCAGATACTGTACTAAATAAAATCAGTAGGCAAATAATAGGCCGTAATGCTCGCCTTAATGAAACTGCTTATGTGTATCACTGCTCTCACATAGATATCTTGTCTATAGGATTCTGCAATTAATAAAGCCTACTAAATCAGTTGCATGCATTTGATGTTTATGTGTGGAGGTCAATATGAGCCCATGCCTGCTTTATTTTGAAAAGTCCTAATTGTTTTGCTTGGCGCTTAGTATTTTACAATTTTGAGAAATCTAGGCTTAGTCTAGAACCATCCAAAATAGAGGTCCTAATGCCTCCAGGTCCATAGGTAAGGGACGGATAGTGCACGCATAGGAAACGAACTAGAATCAACTAGAGCGCTTTTGGTAACAACTTAAAGATAGTAATCGGGTAGCAGGAGATGATAGTCTATGCCCGCTGGATAATATGCATAACACCCCCGTCTTGGGGGAGTTACGAAGTATTATTTATGTTGCACGGGGTGATCCTATAGGCTAAAAAATTTAGGACCCCTCGTCATTATTAAATAGTTTTCTTCACTTTCCTAGACTAATTCGCATTATTCAAGTTCGGTCGGGACCCACCATTGTGGACCTCGAGTGGTGCCTAACACCTTCTCCTCAAAGTAATTTGATCCCTTACCCGATCTCTAGTGATGTAAACTAGTATAATATGAGTTATCTGCTCTAGCTGCCCTAACGCACCTTAAACCGTTAGGTTGCGACTCTAATAACCAATTCTTTTTCCTTACCCTCTCAAAACGGGTTGTCAAAATGTCGAAACCCGATTTCACGAGAAAAAGGGGGCGCGACAGCATGGCTACTCTGCTGGGGATATGTTTAGGCTCTTACCATAACGAACTTGTTATGTGAATTAGTCTTTTTCAACAAGCATGTTTTTATTATTCTGTTAGTACCTGCACATCCCTTTCCCTTCCCACTCTATATGAATTTATTTGCCTTTCTTCATTCAGTTATGCTCAGTAAATTTCTCTTTCCGGTTTTACTGCTTTTCATTATGGAAACTAACTTTTCTCCTTGTTTTCTTTCTTAAATGTTACATCCCGCATTTTCGTACGATAAAGTTTCGTCGTAAGTTAATCGACGTAAGTTCAGGAATGAGATTATTGTGAGATTATAATTATTGTACTATTTCAAACAAGCGATAAGTAAATTCGTGAAGGTTAGAGGGTGAGCGAATCGAAGAAAATGAATTTCGTCGAAATATGACATTTTGCGGTAAAATACGGTCTAAGCTATAATACCTCGTATTTATGGACTAGTGTCGTAAAAGATAACACATAGCCATGATAGTAAGTTATATAAAGTGTGTTAAAAATAAGTAATATTTTAAGTAATTTGAGATAATTCTTAATAACGCGGGTAATTGATTAATTATCGAATAACGGGATATTACCTTGTTAATTAATAAATTATGGGATAAAGATTAAAACACCCCCTAAAAATGTGGCAGCATGCCACAAACCAAACAAGTGACTCTTAAAGTCACACTATGAGGTGGCAACTAATTAAAAAACAAGCCTTGAATTTAAAAAGGCTACATGTTTATCTTACAAATCAAAAGATTGATATCTTCAACATTTGATAGATTAGAAAAAAAGCTCTTCATGAAAATAATCTGAAGCTAATGAAACGCAACAAAAAGTCAACGATGGAAAGCAATCTGAAATTAACATAGAAGGGTGCGTGTCTTTAATCAATTGAACAGAGATTTTGAAATTGTAAGGGAATGCGGCGTAAACCTTCTCAAGGATGTCACACGGATTTTTCCATACTCCAGGTATATAAAGGGTATCCCTTCTTTCTTTTTGGCATGATCTATACGAACGAACGAAATAAGAAAATGCACAACTTCCATAAAATACTCTATTCGTAGAAATACTTAAAATGTGTATATTCTTATTCTTCCATGTGTCATATTATTCTATCATCTGTTCATGGGTCTCAGAAATACATAAGTTGATAAAGTTTATTTCATGATATTAATCAGAGGCATAATGGCCTTATGATGTACCGAGAGATTTTATTAATGTATTTCATATGCATTTCATACATTTATACATGTACATTGACCCATGACCAGATGGCGTTATATACGCGTATATATATGTATATATATATGTATATATATATATATATATGTATATGGGATACAGAAAAGGTTATGGTGTTACATACACACCACCACCTGATCAGCTGGTATGCGTTGATGATTTTGCCCGCAGTGCCCGAGATGATATGATGGGAGACCTCAGAGGCCTGATGATGTTATGAAACATGTACCTATGCACGGCATGACATTCATACGCATATACATGACACTATAATTATTTCATGATTTACAGAGTTACAAGTTGAGTCATTTACTATATATTTCCTTTCATGTTTGTTATGTACTTATTTATGTGCCTTACATACTCGGTACATTATTCATACATACGTCCCTTTTTCCTGGGGACGCTGCGTTTCATGCCCGCAGGTCTCGATAGACTGGCCGAAAACCCTCCAAGTAGGCCATCAGCTCAGCGAAATATATTGGTGCACTCCATTTTCTTCGGAGTTGCTTGTTTGGTTAGTATAATTTAGACGTGTATTATTTGGTATGGCAGGACTCTGTCCTGACCTTTATGAAAATTATGTATTCTTATAGGCTTGTAGACAGATGTCAATACGTAAAGCATTGTATGGCCTTGTCAGCCCATGTTCAATATACGAGTGGTAATTTTGGTCTTATAGAACAGTATGTCTTATGTGTAAGTTGGTATCACATGTTGTATTCTACTTATCTCACGGTAGCCTTCCGGCTCAGTTATCTATGATAATATGACATGAAAAGATACGTTATGTTGGTACTCGGTTGAGTAAGGTATCGGGTGCCCATCGTTGCCCATCGGTTTGGGTTGTGACATTAAATGCCTTTACAATTATTAAATATCGCATTTTCTCATCATGCAAATACTTGACAACATGTTATTTTCTTTTTGCATAAATACATACTCAACATCATATCCCACTCATGCGTAATTAATACCATAGCAACACTTAGTGAGTGTTTGCGCTCTTCCTGTATCACCCCTTTGAATTTGGAAAGGCTTATTTGCGGTAAAAGTAGTCGATCATTGGTGCAATCGACGGTTCTGTGCCTTTCTGATACGCTCAAATTACACCTTAAAAGAATGTAACAATCGTTGTCAAATATAGTAACCCAACAAGGTTAGGGTCGAATCCCACAGAGAACAATATGAGGGCGTTTAGGAATGCTAGAGAATTATCACTTACCGCGCAGTGCCAAACAAATATGATTTTGGGTTTTTGATAATTGTTTATAACTAAATGCGAAAATATAAACTAACCTAGAAAGC
>ML248486.1:8409-18478 GCA_005239495.1 Nicotiana undulata | reverse complement strand
AATCATATATTTCACCATAAGTGTATAGTTAAATGGATGGTTATAAACATGACATGTCCATATTGTCGTCATGATTATGGTCATCTTGTACGATTAAGATCAAGATGCTTGGATCACTAGAATAGCTTGCTTTATTCCGAAATTTTACACATTTTATAATCGTGTCAACGCAGAAAGCAAAAAATGGCTGAATAGTTTTGGAGCAAATCCAATCTTACTTGTGGGGGAGACGGTCCTCGTAGTTCTTATAGTTATTTTTATTACTATTGTTATACTTTATAAGGCAGCTCGGTATTGGATTAGCCGCAATGCCACTCTAAGACCTATTAGACAAGTAATTAAGTTATTTCCTCATGTACAATATTCAGAACAAGAGGGCATATACTTCACAGATGGTGTGTCGCATCTGTTAAGGTGAGTTTGAAAAGACTAAGTATGCACGGGNTATAAGGCAGCTCGGTATTGGATTAGCCGCAATGCCACTCTAAGACCTATTAGACAAGTAATTAGGTTATTTCCTCATGTACAATATTCAGAACAAGAGGGCATATACTTCACAGATGATGTGTGTCGCATCTGTTAAGGTGAGTTTGAAAAGACTAAGTATGCACGGAATCTTCCTTGTAATCATATATTTCAACATAAGTGTTATTTAAAAGGATGACTATAAACATGACATATTCAGATTGTAGCCACCGGCTATAAACATGACATTTTCATCATGATTATAGCCATCTTTTAGTTTAAGAGATTTGTACTTGTTACCTCTAATAGTTTTTGTCAAATTAATCATGATGGCTTTTGTTTATAAATTTACAAAGTGAAAAACTCAAGAATCAAGTAAGTAGTTAAAAAAAATGTGATGATCATTCGTGCAATTTTAATTTTGTGCACTACTTTTTTCAAATATTATAAAAGTCGTGCAATTGTCATGCAACTTTCTTTAAAATGTGCACATTATATGCACATCTAAACAAAAAGCTAGATGAAACTGCAGATCCCTATAAATTAAGTACTGAATTTGTTTGCTAAATAATGTGGGAAAATGTAGGGAAAATAAGGAAGGGCACATATCTTCTACCGATAACTAATTCAATTTTCTTTTGCTTGCCTTTTGTCTGAGACAACTTTTAGCAATATTTTCTTACATTGGCTTGACTCGTGTCAACGCAAAAAGAGAAAAATGGTTTAATTTTATTGGAGAAAATTCAAGCTTATTTCTGAGGCGGCATCAGTCCTCGTAAATTTTAATATTATCTTTATTGCTATTGTTATCTTTTTAATTTAGAAGGCGGCTTGGTATTGGATAAGTTGCCATGCCGCTCTGAAACCTATTACACGAGTCATTTATTTATTCCATCGTGTACAATATTCAGTACAAAAAGGCATAAACTTCACAGATGGTATGTGTCACATCTGTTTAAGAGAGTTTGAAAACACTATGTATATGCGAGTTCTTCCTTGTAATCATATATTTCACCATAAGTATATAGTTAAATGGATGGTTATTAACATGGCATGTCCAGATTGTCTTCATGATTATTGTCATCTTGTACGATTAAGATCAAGATGCTTGGATCACTAGAATAGCTTGCTTTATTCCGTAAGTTTACACATTCTATAATCGTGTCAACGCAGAAAGCGAAAATTGGCTGAATAGTTTTGGAGCAAATCCAATCTTACTTGTGAGGGACGGGTCCTCGTAGTTCTTATAGTTATTTTTATTACTATTGTTATACTTTATAAGGCAGTTCGGTATTGCATTAGTCGCGATGCCGCTCTAAGACCTATTAAACAAGTAATTAAGTTATTCCCTCATGTACAATATTCAGTACAAGAGGGCATAAACTTCACAGATGGTGTGTGTCACATCTTTTTAAGTGAGTTTGAAAAGAATAAGTATATACGGGTTACTCCTTATAATCATATATTTCACCATAAGTGTATATTCAAATGGATAGCTATAAACATGACATGTTCAGATTTTGGCAACCGGCTCTAAACATGACATTGTCGTCATGATTATAGCCATCATGTAGTTTAAGAGATTTGTACTTGTTACCTCTAATAGTTTTTGTCAAATTAATCATGATGTTATAAATTTACAAAGTGAAAAACTCAATAATCAAATAAGTAGTTAAAAAAATGTAATGATCATTCCTGCAATTTTTATTTCGTGCACTACTTTTTTCAAATATTATAAAGTCGTGCAATTTTCGTGCAACTTTTTTTTAAATGTGCACATTATATATGCACATCTCAAAATAAAAGTTAGATGAAACTGCAGATACCTATAAATTAAGTACTGAATTTGTTCGTGAAATAAAGTGGGAAAATGTAGGGAAGATAAGAAAGGATTCATATCAATTTTCTTTTGCTTGCCTTTTGTCTGAGACATATTTTAGCAATATTTTCATACATTTGTCGTGTCAACGCAGAAAGAGAAAAATGGTTAATTTTATTGGAGCAAATTCAAGTTGATGCGGCCTCAGTCCTCGTAATTTTTAATATTATCTTTATTGCTATTGTTATCTTTTTACTTTTAAGGCGGCTTGGTATTGGATAAGTTGAGATGCCGCTCTGAAACCTATTAGACGAGTCATTTGTTTATTCTCTCGTATACAATATTCAGTACAAGAAGGCATAAACTTAACATATGGTATGTGCCACATCTGTTTGGGAGAGTTTGAAAACACTATGTATGTACGAGTTCTTCCTTATAATCATATATTTCACCATAAGTGTATTGTTAATTGGATGGTTATAAACATGACATGTCCAGATTGTCGTCATGATTATTGTCATCTTGTACGATTAAGATCAAGATGCTTGGATCAATAGAATATCATGTTTTATTCCGAAATCTTATACATTTTATAATCGTAACAACACAAAAAGCAAAACATGACTGTATAGTTTTGGAGCAAATCCAATCTTACCTGTGAGGGAGACAGTCCTAGTAGTTCTTATAGTTATTTTTATTACTATTGTTATACTTTTTATGGCACCTAGGTATTGGATTAGCCGCGATGCCTCTCTAAGACCTATTAGACAAGTAATTAGGTTATTTCCTCATGTACAATATTTAGTACAAGATGGCATAAACTTCACAGATGGTGTGTGTCACATCTGTTTAGGTGAGTTTGAAAAGACTAAGTATGCACGGGATCTTCCTTGTAATCATATATTTAAATATAAGTGTATATTTAAATGGATGACTATAAACATGACATATTCCGATTGTAGCCACCGCCTATAAACATGACATTTTCATTGATTATAGTCATCTTGTAGTTTGAGAGATTTGTACATGTACCTCTAATAGTTTTTGTCAAATTAATCATGATGACTTGTGTTTATAAATTTACAAAGTGAAAAACTTAAGAATCAAGTAAGTAGTTAAAAAAATGCAATGATCATTCGTGCAATTTTAATTTCGTACACTTTTTTTTCAAATATAATAAAACTCGTGCTATTTTCGTGCAACTTTTTTGTAATTGTGCACATTATATGCACATCTAAAAAAACTTGATGAAACTGCAGATCTCTATAAATTAAGTATTGAATTTGTTCGCGAAATAACGTGGAAAAATGTAGGGAAGATAAGAAAGGGCACATATCTTCTACCGATAACTAATTCAATTTTCTTTTGCTTCCCTTTTATGTGAGTCAGCTTTTAGCATTATTTTCTTACATTTGTCTTGTCAACGCAAAAAGAGAAAAATTGTTTAATTTTATTGGAGCAAATTCAAGCTATTTCTAAGGCGGCATCAGTCCTCGTAATTTTTAATATTATCTTTATTGCTATTGTTATCTTTTTACTTTTTAAGGCGGCTTGGTATTGGATAACTTACAATGCCGCTCTGAAACCTATTAGACGAGTCTTCCCTCGTGCACAATATTCAGTACAAGAAGGCATAAACTTCACAGATGGTATGTGTCACATCTGTTTAAGGGAGTTTGAAAACACTATGTATGTACGAGTTATTCCTTGTAATCATATATTTCACCATAAGTGTATAGTTAAATGGATGGTTATTAACATGACATGTCCAGATTGTCGTCATGATTGTTGTCATCTTGTACGATTAAGATCAAGATGCTTGGATCACTAGAATAGCTTGCTTTATTCCGTAAGTTTACACATTTTATAATCACGTCAACGCAGAAAACGAAAAATGGCTGAATAGTTTTGGAGCAAATCCAATCTTACTTGTGAGGGAGGGGTTCTCGTAGTTCTTATAGTTATTTTTACTACTATTGTTATACTTTATAAGGAAGCTCGGTATTGGATTAGTCGTCCCGCTCTAAGACCTATTAGACAAGTAATTAGGTTATTCCCTCATATACAATATTCAGTACAAGACGGCATAAACTTCACAGATGGTGTGTGTCACATCTTTTTAGGTGAGTTTGAAAAGACTAAGTATATACGGGTTACTCCTTGTAATCCTATATTTTACCATAAGTGTATATTTAAATGGATGGCTATAAAGATGACATGTTCAGATTTTGGCAACCGGCTATAAACATGACATTGTCGTCATGATTATAGCCATCTTGTAGTTTAAGAGATTTGTACTTGTTAACTCTAATAGTTTTTTTTTTATTAATCATGATGTTATAAATTTACAAAGTAAAAAACTCAAGAATCAAGTAAGTAGTTAAAAAATGTAATGATCATTCGTGCAAATTTAATTTTGTGCACTACTTTTTTCAAATATTATAAAAGTCGTGCAATTTTCGTGCAACTTTTTTTTAAATGTGCACATTATATGCACATCTCAAAAAAAAGAGCTAGATGAAACTGCAGATCCCTATAAATTAAGTACTGAATTTGTTCGTGAAATAACGTGGGAAAATGTAGGGAAGAAAAGAAAGGGCATTGATAATAGGCTAAATTCACGCAGTTTAGCGTATATTTATACTCTAACTTATTGATACTTCACTGTCCTAAGTATGTTAAATGATGATAAATTGACTCTAATGGTGATTTTTGTATTTCACAGGAGTACAATGCACTATTGAGGTCTTTTGATGGTAATCCAGACTAACTAGCGCGGGCATTAGCGCGTGACTAGCGCGCCCGCGCTAGTCCAGACGTGAAAAGTAATAGTTGAAGGGTACTTTTGGAAGTTCGAGGTCAATCCACTCAACCTATAAAAGGTTCAACTCGCCCAAGGGAGTATAAAATCAAGGTTTAAAGTCTAGAACAAGAATTGCAAAGGCAAGAGGCAAGGAGGGCAATTGGGCATCAATCCATATCTCCTTCTCTTGCGATTTTTACCATTGTTCATGAATTTTTTTGTAGTTTTCGTTATTCTTATGAGTAGCTAATTTTTCTAATCTAAGGTTTTGGTGAAACCCGTTGGGGATGAACTTATTGTGATATTAATATAGTTTTGGTTGGTTGTTAATCTCTATTTGTTCAACTACGTTCTTGTTGTAGTTGATTGAAGGGCCCTCAATTAGTTGTTCCTATTCATTATGTATCTACTTGATAGAGAATGCATATTTAGGTAGTTGTTTGAACAACATCACTCCCGGAGTATAGACGAGATCCATAACCGAGGGTTTAGAGGCTGGATTAGAGATAATGATACCTCGGGTGCAATCTAAAGTGAACTGTAATGCAATTTAGATAGCGTAACTTGAGAGAGTGCGTATAGTAGATTATCATAATTACTTGAGAGATATTTATGATAGTTGGAGTGTTCATGATTGATAGAGACAACTATGTCAAAACTATAGGAATTATACAAGAAGGTATTTCATCAACGGGAGAACCATAACCTTAGACCGTTATTACAATTGTTTACACCTCATTGTTAGTTAATCTTTAGTTTATTATTTTTGTTCATCTATAGTAGTATAAACACCACCAAGTGATATTCATAACTTTTGAGAATGTTGATTATTAAGAATCTGGTGATCTAACAACAGTATTTGATACGTTATTTCCTTGTGGAATTCGACTCTGGGCAAAATACCCGGATTATATTTGCAACGCCCGCTTAGTCTTTTAGTAGACATTGCTAAGCGTGATCAAATTTTGGCGTCGTTGCCGGGGAATTAACGGTATTATCATTTGAAGTTGGAGGAAAATACAAAATTCTTAAGTGTAATCAATTTTCTTTGATTTCTTTCATATATTGAAATTCGAACGTTTGCTGAATCGGTTGTACAGGTGCATGCCTAGAAAATCATTGAGAACTAGTGAAGTATTTGAAGCCTTACCAGACCCCGAAAAAGTTTTCAAGGCCTTAAATAGGGCCAACTGAAGAAGCAAGAAACAACCATTCATTGAACATATTGAAACAGACATGGCATACCTGAATGACAGGATCAACAATAATAATGGGGAAGATGTGGTTAACCCAGTCGGACACATTGCAGCGCCTGAGGTGCCCATTGCACCTGAGGCGCCCTTATATGACCGGGCACAACTCACAGCTAAGAATTTGGCCACCGCGATCATGGTCCCACAGATAGAAGTTGAGTCCTTCCAAATCACAAATAATATGTTGCACTTGTTGCAAAATAAGGGGTTGTTTTCGGGGTCATACATTGAGGATCCCCAACAACATTTGAAGAACTTCATGTCGATCTGCAAGACACAGAGGCAACCAAACGTCACTCCGGAGGCAATAAGACTGTTGTTGTTTCCGTTCTCAGTGACAGGAGTAGCCCAGACTTGGCTCAACTCGCTCCCCATCAATTCTATTACTACATCGGAGGAGTTGGTCAAGCCGTTTTTCAATAAATTCAATCCACCGAACAAGACAACGCAACAAATTGATGAGATCTTGAGCTTCAGGCAGAAGCCTATGGAGACACTGCAGGAGACATGGGAACCGTTTAAAGGGATGCTGGTAGTCTGTCCTCACCATGGCATTCCAGAACAGATGTTGGGGCAGCGATTATATATGGGTCTGGCTGATGGTGTGAAAGCTAATGTTGATGCTTCAGCTGGTGGACCATTCCTGAGTAAGACGTGGAGAGAAAGCCAGGCTTTACTTGATAAAATTGCACAAAACTCAGGGTGGATGAACATGGGTTCACCTATTACCCCTATCGTTCACTCAGTGCCATTAGATCCGTCCAAATCTATTGCTGAAAATATAACTTTGATGACACAGATGAGCTTACTTACGAAGACGGTAGAAGAGTCAGGGCAGAAGCAGCAAGTTCATATTGTAGATACTACCAATGGGGGCTTATGCACATCTTGCATTATCCAACCAATTTGTATTCATTGGAATGCAGACTGCGATCATCTTCACTACCCGGAGAATATGAATTATGTGTCAAACTATGGAGGCCAGAGACAGGGTGGACAGAATTGGGGTCATCAAGTTCAGCCGTACAGACCACCTCATCAGCAGCATAACAATGGCAACATGGGTGGAATTAGACCTCATGGTAATGTGGTACCTTACCAAAGGCCACAAGGGTTTAACAATCAAAATCAGCAGCAGGCATACCACCCCCCTCAGCAACAACATGGGGGGAGACAAGAAGATGGGTTTTCCAGGCTTGAAACGATGATGCAACAGGTGATTGGGTCAACTGCCAAAATCAGTGAGAGAGTAGATGCACACGATTGAACTATTAAAAATATTGAAGTGCAGATGGGCCAGATATCAATGTCTTTGAACAATCGTCCTCTTGGGACTTTACCTGCAGATACTCAGGTGAATCCTAAGGACCAGGGCCCGAAGCAGCTGATGGTAGTGAGTCTCCGCAATGGCAGAGACTTAGACTTGGAATAGGAAATAGCTCGTGAAAGCAGGCAGGCAGAGACACTAGTACTAGTTCTGATTGAACTTGATGATTCAACAAACTTGACCCAGGTAACAGTGCAAACTGCTGGAGGAGAACCCAATATGCAGAGTGAGGCTGAAAAAGAAGTGGAGATATCCCAAGATCCGGTAGTTGAAGTGGTGGTTGAGAAAGAAAAGTCCCAAATCACTGGGAAAAAGAGACCACCAGCACCATTCCCTCAGAGGCTGGCCAAATACCAAAAGGATGAGCAGTACAAAACGTTCTTGGACATGCTGAAACAGATACAGGTAAACATTCCTCTAATTGATGCTCTGAAGGAGAAGCCTGGCTATGCGAAGATGATGAAGGACTTGATGTCCTGAAAATTCGAATTCCAAGACTTGGCAACTATGACCCTTACTCAGACTTGCAGTGGAGTAGTGACACGACCAATTGCAGAGAAGTTGTCCGATCCAAGGAGCTTTACAATTCCCTGCACCATTGGCAATTTTGCTTTTGCTAAAGCACTTTGAGATTTGGGGGCCAGTATTAATCTCATTCCCCTGGTCATTTACAAGAGACTGGGGATTGGTAGAGCCAGACCAACTTCTATGTTACTACAACTGGCTGACAGGACGGTGAAGAGACCGTCAGGCATTCTGGATGATGTTTTAGTGCAAGTGGGGAAGTTTGTGTTCCCTGCTGATTTTGTGATACTAGATTGCCGAGTAGATGAGGAGATTCCCATAATCTTGGGAAGGCCATTCTTGGCCACAGGTAGAGCCCTCATTAATTGTGAAACTGGGGAGCTCAAGATGAGGCTTAACGACGAAGAAATCACATTCAATGAGCAGAAATCTATTAGGCAACCGAATGAGTTCCCCAATTGCTCTCTCATTGAAGTTGTGGATGTGATAGTGGAGGAAGATGATTTGTCCTTAACTATTGAAGACCCCCTTGCTGCATGTTTGATGAATTTGGGTGAAGTAAATGGGGAAGAACTGGTTGAGTGGGTGTTAGCACTTGAAGGAAATGGGGTTTGGCCGAGGGCTCTCGAGTTTGAGCCATTACACTTAGAGAAAAGAGAGAACCCGCCAAACAAGCCATCTGTTGAAGAACCACCCAAGTTAGAACTAAATCCACTGCCACTTTCGCCTCATCTAGAAGAAATATTAGATTTAACCAAGGACATTGATGATACGTATTTTGTTGACTCTAGTGTCATTAGTGTTGAGGATATTGACAATCCTATAGAGAGCATTGGTACACACTCCAAGAACTTGTCCACCTTGTGTTTGGATGATGATATGAAAATAGAGTCATCCGAGCCACTTGAGGAGTCAAGGAACAAGGAACAAGTGGCCCACGCTCTGGAATTCTTCTTGCCAGAAAGTCAGGAATACACATCTCATATGAAGGATAAGAAGTGCAGAACACTACATTGTTTTAATGGGCCAGTCATATTCGTTGCACCACCTCAGGAGCATGATCATAGAGCAGAGTCAAAACTTGGGGTCCAATTCATAAGTTCAAAGTGGAGGCGTAAGGTGAGTCAAGCGTTTGTTCGAAGGAGCATGGAAAGCAAAACTAATGTGGGGATGAATGTGACAAATGAGTTGTCTTTGGTGCATCTGTTTGAACCGAAAAGGTTGAGCGAGCCTTAAATGCGCTCATTTTGCATCGTGTCGCGACGTTAAATCAGGCGCTTCACGGGAAGCAACCCATTGATTTTTGTACTCGTCGTGCCGCGGCGTTAAATCAAGCATTGGTTGGGAGGCAACCCAATAAATATAGTTTTTATAGTGTAAGCACTAACATATGCAGGTCTGCGAGAAAACGGGTGAACACAAGACCCCAAGAAAGAAGAAAAGAAAAATAAAATAAGTTTGATGACGCCTGGACTAGCGCGCCCGGGCTAAGCTAGCGTTAAGGTCACGCTAGTCAGGTTTCTTACTGTCTAGTGCATTCGCCACTAGCGCGGCCACGCTCATCTCGTGGTAGAGGTCGCGCTAGTGGGGTTTTACACTACCCCACAACCCCTGGGACAAGCGCTAAGGCCGCGCTAGTCCGTCTCGACACGGGTAAGTTGTTTCAGTTATTTTTTTATTTTAATTATTTTCTTTTTCTAATTTTTCCCAACCATCCAAACTAATTTTTACCCACCCCCCCCACCCCCTCTCCCAACTGACCCAACCCCTTCCACTACCCCCACTCTCCATCTCCCACTCAAACACAACAACCCTTCCCCTTCTTCTTCTTCTTTTCCTTTTCATCCTCCCCCCCCCCCCCCCCCCCCCCCACCACA